>VXAZ01003262.1:0-53040 GCA_013399875.1 Gymnorhina tibicen
AGAATACATGCTTTAGGTTACATTTTACGTTGTAACCTAGGACACCATTTCATCAGAAAGAGCTTGAAGTAAGAATAAAAGATTTTTGAATTAGCCATGCACTTCCTGGGAGGTCCAATGTTGCCAGTATTTATACAGAGGGTTGGGTAGAGAACAGACACAAGCTGACAATTTCCTTGCAGCTTCTCAGTTACAATATAAGGTGGGAATTCTGCTTTTCCCATTGTGCTTGCATCAGCAGTTTTTTTCACGTCTCAGTCCAAATAATACTGGCGTGCAAGACATAGAAATTTTGGACCTGATGCTTTGGGTTTTTTTAACCAAGATCATCAGCTCTTCTGCTTCCCTGTGGAGGTCATAAACCTACACAGTATTAGTGGAATTTCTTATAATGCCTACTTATTGTAAAATGAACTGTTCTGTTATTGTGGTGATGGGACATCATTAAGAAAATATGAGAGAAGTGTACATATTTTCTTATCTAATATGTTTATATCTGAACATTATTTGAATGGTCAAAATACACCATGAAAGAGCCTCAGAAATTAATTTAGCCTAATAGTAATTCCTAAACAGAAACCTTTGTGTTTGTTTGGTCACACGTGGCACCCAAGACAACCTGGCATTCCAGTGGAAACTTGTGAGTACTCCAGTGTGGGCAAGACGGTCAAGATATTTTTCAAAAGAATGTGAAACTTTGCCTAAATGGTATTTCAAGCAAGCTAGGAAGGTGCTATAGCAAGCAGGAAACAATTTATAAGAAAATCCAAGCAGATAAACAGATAAAGAAGAGATAGCTGACAGAAAAGAGAAAAATTCAGGAGCCTTCTAACACTATTACGGTCTTGAATCCATGCTGGTGTTTTAAAACCTTCCTCTGTATTCCCAGGGGGAAGGACTTCTCTTCTGTAACTGAATTTTATACCTACTACTAATATTGTACGACAAAATGCACCTGAATTGTTCTACTTAAGTTAAAATAACGTAATCTCTTGAAAAAAACAGGTATTGCATCAACAGTACAGCAGAGCAGATGCTCATGATGAGTTTAAGAAACAATGAAAACTTGTCAGTGGTAAATGCATCTTGAATAATTCCCTTTAAAACTGACTATCAAAGCACATCCAAGGTGAAAATGTACACCTACTTGGAACAGAACCAAGCCACTTGCCTCTTAAGATTCCTTGCCCATGTTGCCAGCTGCCCTAATACTGTATTAAACAAATAGCATTCAGTCTGAAATTTCTCTTTCCTTCCACTAGATAAAAGAATACACATGCCTCACACTATGCTCAAAGTTAGTGAAACTGTTGTTTCAAAAAGTCTTAGAGAAGGTAATTTCTGTTATACTAGACTACAAGAGTGCTTCTAGTTTAAACTGCAAGCTTCCCATTCAAATTCAATTTTCAGGCATCGCCCTGAAGACCATGAACAAGATTCCTAGGATGAGAGAGCAAAGAATTTAAATATGTCAGCATTGTCTCTCATGGCCACAGACATAGACAAGGTGTCCGGTATGAAAGGAAAAAAGGTATGAAAGGTGTCCTTATGAAAGAAAATGATTGTATTATGCCAGGGATAGACACTAAAATTCAAAGCAACTGGAACAGTATGAACTTCACAGAGAAAAGCAGAAACTAAGGTAGTGCAGTGGATACAAGAGGCTGCCATCACAACCATCAATTGTGCTAATGCTGCAGTCAAAAGGATAAACTGAAGGCCCCTTCAAAGGTGTCTGCTCTGCCCCTCTCTGCAGTACTGCTAACACTCATCAGTCACACAGCTCTCCCCCTCTACAGAGATACTGCCTGCCAGCACAGATGTGTCAGCATCAAACAGCACAGCACAGGGAAGGAGGTGGTCAGAGCCACACGTAACTATCTCAATTGTTTGTGGTGTTACACCTGGTTGGTTTGGGAAAGTGCATATTAGCTCAAACCTTTGTTTTATTAAAAACACCCCAAACAAAAAACAATCAGAAGGTAATACTAAAAAAATACATGTGAACGTATCTACTCTAACTTCATAAAAATGTAGATGTCTCCTTTGCCCATTGCTAACAGTCCTGTCCTGTATTTAAAGGACAGGTATGTTTGCAGCTGATTCTAAAACAAAAGTCACAACTCTTCCAGATTTCACTCTCCACTTTTCCAGTGAAAAAGACTGGATGAAGATCGTATCAAAAAGATGGATAAAGCTTAAGTGTTCTGAACTATACTTCCATGTTCTATTTTACAGTGATTTTATGTCCTTATATGTCCCACTTACAGAATTACTGTAATTATACTGTCAACTAGGACAGCTAGATTAGATTTTACGCTGAGAAAAAAACCTGGGAAGTCATTAACAGGACTTTTCAATCAGTAGAGTGGGTAATGCAACAACACAACAAAAAGCTAATACTGGCTGAATACAACAAAACTGAACACACTCTACTTGTACAACAGGATAAATGTATTTTTTTTAAAGACACAAAAAAACCTAGTTGTATGGTTTAGCCATACAAGAAATGGCCTGGTTTTGAAGAATGTTATCCAGGGATCTGCTAACCCACACTCAAATGCATAGTGAAAAGCAAAACTAAAAATTAAGTCTAATTTCTGAAAGAATGGAGCATAAGTTCTTGAATGACTTCTTTTTCTTGGCAAAATGTAATAATAACTCTTCCCTAAAATGTAACATACACAAATATGTGCACTAACTGTATTTATATTTTTATTTTCCATAAACAGAAAATTAGAGCTGCATAAAATATGTGCAAAGAAAGCTGGGCAAATTTTATTCCTTTATTCTCCCATAAACCTAACTTGAAATAACCATTGGCAACAGATTTGAATGACAGAGTAAAATGCAAATGAATACACCGAGAAGCTGCATCTCAGGAGCAATGCAAAACAATCTGCGACATGCTTCATTGAAATGGATTTGCTTTACAGTGATGAATGTTATTTCAGTGTAATGGGACAATTAAGCTGTCCATTTACCTTTGCACACCACTTCCAAAACACACAGCATAGCATGCAATAATTAAATTTTACTGCCAACATAATACTAGTTTCACTCGAAAGTGATGGTTCCATATCGTAGTAACAATTCTCACCACTAACCCACAGATCAGAAGTCCTTTGACATATGCTTGCATTTTTGAGACAGGCAGAATTTCTTCAGCTGCTCTCATTATACAGAAAGCAGAGCTGCCACTTCCCACATTGAAAATTTAAGAGTATGAATAAAATACCAATAGGGAGCTCCTACAATCCTTCCATGCAGTCTGAAGACAAATAAACATGAAGAAAATTGATAGAAAAAGCCCTCAAAAAGGTGGAAGAAGTAGAGCCAACACAATACACTCAGTTTCTCCTTTTTGGCTGCAGGATTCTTGCAACAGTGATAATTATGTGTTGCAAAGGCTCTGCAGGACTTTCAGGCACATGTTTGTTGGCAGATAAGCAGTAAGCTGATGTATTACTGTAGGCTTAATTTCAAGATGTACGTCTGCAAAAACCTAATACATCCTCATACTAAACTAATATCCCATTGAAAAGTAGATTTCCAAGGAGACTCTGGGTAACTGTAAGTCCCATCCTTCTCCTTTGTTTGACTACTGATGTAGCCTTACTCATGTCCTAGACATCAGACAATGTGATATTACTATTGAGAGAAACCCAGTCACCGAGCATAATTAACCTGCGTATTTTCTATTCATACAGATTTTAGCCCATTTGTAGTCCTTCATACATTTTATAGTTAATAGGTAAAGTGCCTTTCTTGCAATGCTGTACAGCTTGAAACAAAACACTGAGCTGCATTCACTGCCACAGCCATACTAGGAGAAGTAGGAGAGTAACTAGACAATGTGCTTGGATTCAAAATAAAAATACACCTTGTGCAAAGACACTCCTACTCAAGCAAGGTGACAAACAGGCTGCAATAGGACTCCTCAGAGAAGACCTACAGTCTCAGGCATGCTCTCAGGCATTCAGGGACTCATTCCGGGATACCTGTCCTTCCTTCCATCCCTAAAAATGACAATTTTGTGTAAGAAGAACTCTTGGTGTTTTTGTGGGAACAAGCCTCTGTTCCCAGGCTTGGCACTACAAATAGTAGCTAAAGGCAAAAATGAAACCAAAAAACTGTCATGCAGACACAGAGTAGGCTGGTCTCTGCCAGTCTACCTTTATTTTAAAAATGTCTTTACTGATGAAGTTCACTTCATGGTCAAAGTTCCCAAAACTGTGCAAAATATGTACTTCAAAGCTCTGTAGAAAAACTACCAATAATGTATAAAATTATATTCCTAAAGCTTTAGGTTATACTAACCTCTACAGACTGTAAATTAAAAGATTTATTATTGAATTTGAATTGGGCTTTCTCATTTCTTCTTTTCAGATAATCTTCTTTGATAAAGCTTAGAATTTTTGTGTAATTTTATTTAATTCTTGATATTTTAATCCTTTGTATTTGGCCAGTCCAAGTTAGAGCATTAAAATCTCAGGCTGCTGATTCTAAAATTTAAGGATTTTTTTTTCCCAAGAATGATACAGATTTATGTATCCAAACTGCACCTCCTGCACAAATTACATTACTCTCTTCTTAGTGCTAACTAACTTAGCAATCAAAACATGAATTTTAGACTCCAGCTGAAGAATATACAAAGCTAAAGTTTATTCTCTTGGTTTGTATTGTTTCTAGAGAATAGAGATGCTAAATAGTGTCAGGCCCTGTATCATCTCTGAGGCTCCTGCTTGTTAACTTCTGGCCACTAGGCTTTGAGCCTGTTGCCTTAGGAACTGGCCAGCTTCTTCTGCACCTTTGGATGTATCCTGTCTGCTCCTGTGAACTTACACAAATCCAGTTTATTAATCAGTCCATAGTCATCTTCACGGTTGCTACTTAGTGCCGTATCTACACTTCTTCTAAATACCTCCAGGGATGCTGACTCCACCATTTCCCTGGGGAATCTGGTCCAATGCTTTTTTGGTGAGGAAAGTGTTCCTAATATTGAATCTAAATCTGCCCTGAAAAAACTTGAGGCCATTTCCTCTTGTACTACCAGACCTCAGAGAAGAGGGCAACCCCCACCTGGCTATGACCTCCCTTCAGCGAACTGGAGAGAGTGGTAAGGTCTTCCCTGAGCCTTCTTTTCTACAGGCTAAACACCCCCAGCTCCCTCAGCTGCTCCTCACAGAACTTGTGCTCCAGACTCTTCACCAGTTTTGCTGCTCTTCTGTGGACATGCTCCAGCACTTCAATGTCCTTCCAGAACCGGGCAGTTTTCCAGCCCCTCTGTCCCAGCCTGTGGCGCTGCCTGGGGTTGTTGTGACCCAAGGGGAGGACCCAGCCCTGGGCCTTGTTGAACCTCCCACCACTGGCCTCAGCCCATGGATCCAGCCTGTCCAGGTCCCTCTGCAGAGCCTTCCTGCCCTGTAGCAGATCAACACTCTCACCCGATGTGGTGTCACCTGCAAACTGACCAATATTAATCATGGCTGGCCCCAGTACTGAGCCCTGTGGAACTCCACTAGTGACCAGCCCCAGAAGGATGTAACTCCATTCACCACCCCTCCCTGGGCCCAGACACCCACAGTTCTTTACCCATCCAACTGTCCCTCCATCCAAGCCATGAGCAGCCAGTTTGTCCAGAAGAATTTTGTGGGAAATGATGTCAAAAGCTTTACTGAAGTCCAGGTAGACAGTATCCATAGCCTTTCCATCACCCACTAAGCCTGTCACCCTGTCATAGAAGACCAGGTTCTCAAGCATGAACTGCCTTTTGTAAACCCATCTGGCTGATCCCCTGGTTGTCCTGTATGTCCTGCAAGATGGCACTCAGGAGGATCTATTCCATGACCTGCCCTAACACTAAGAGCAGGCTGACAGACCTGCAGTTCCCTGGATCTTCCTTCTGGCCCTTCTGTAGACAGATGTCACATCTGCCAACCTCCAGCCACCTCGCACCTCCCAGTGTTCATTTACTGCTGGTAAATGATGGAAAGTGTCTCAGTGAGCATATTCACCAGTTCCCTCAGTATCTCGGGGTGGCTCCCATCTGGTCCCAGAGACTTGTGTGTGTCTAACTAGTGTGGTAGGCAGCTGAGCACTTCCTCCGGATTGTTGAGGCTTTATTCTGCTCCCTGTCCTTGTTTTTCAGCTCAGGGGGCTCAGTATCTGGGTCTGATAACTGGTCTTATCATAAAAGACTAAGGCAAAGAAGGTATTAGGTACCTCAGCCTTTTCCAAGTCTTTTGCCACTATGTTTCCCCCTGCATCCAGTGAAGGATGGAGAACATCCTTAACCCTTTTTTTGTTATTAATGTATTCACAGAAGCACTTTTTACTGTCTCCAATGGCAGTAGCCAAATTAAGTACGACTTTGGCTCTTCTAATATTCTCCCTACATAACCTCATGACATCCTTGTAGTCCTCCTGAGTATGCTACCTTCTTGTTAATGATTTACTGCACAGTTAGTATTTTTCCTCTGTAAGAAGGTTCTGCCTAGTGAAATCTGATGCCATGGACATTTCATCCATTTTGTGCTTTCAGATTCATCAGCTTCCAGCTTCATGGATCCTCCACTATTGTTTCAATATTTTTTCTGCTGGTACAGCATGTCAGCTGTATCAGTAGTCATATTAGGATTGCTTAATGTTATGGGATGCTCAGAAATGTGTATTAAAAAGACAGAGGCCTTGGTGTCCCAGAGGAACATGGCGGAAGTTCTGGTGTTTTGTTCTGACCTATGCCCAGCCTCTGATACATGTCACAACAGCAATCATAGTTATGTGCCTTCCCTTAGGAAGAATGGGGAAAATAAAGCAGTACTTTGTGCAAGTTGTAGCTGTAGTACTCTGTAGTAAGTTTCTACCCTTGCAGAAGGGCAGCAGAAACTGTTTCATAAATGTTTCTATTCCCAGGGTTTCAAAAAGACACTGGTAGAAAGCAAAGTACAAAACAAAGCAAGTACAAGCAGAGATTTGTGCAGTCAATCCCACAACTCTAAAAAACACATGTGAGACAATTAATGCTGCTGCTCTGTATATTAGCCGGAGACACAGAGGTAGGTCAGATACTGTGTTCCGCACTCATGAAATGAAATGTGGTTCTATCCAGTAGCAACAAACAGCCACAAGCTATCTGTTCTGGCCTATCTGCCCTGCTCTATGACCACGACCCCAGTGTTTCCCTTCAACCTCTCTTGGCCAGCTTCTCCCAACTGCACTCTCTTCCCAGGGGATTCACAGAAATTTCCCACCTCCTTCTCCTTTCCCTCCTCAGAAACCCTCTTGTTAGTTGGAGAAATACCAAAGTGAGGAAGACAAAAAGCCATTAAGTAGTAGTGCTTAATGGAATAAAATTACCAGTAAATGCCAGTATTTAGGAAGTAACTTCTGCCTAAGCAAACAGCACTGTTTACTGCATGTGCTTAAAATACTTACACCCTCTTCTTCCTTTACTCACGGGATTTTTCTCTCCATTAAAAGTCAGCAGATAAGAGCAAAGAAAGGGCTGTAATTACTGCAATGAGACTTCCTCAGCTCAGTTCCTAATAATAAGTGCAAGTAAACACATACATGCACACACTAGGGCTCAAGTGTTATCAAGCTCTTATGGGACAGAAAGGACTGCTTCATGATGGTACTTGCTCAAAACATACAGAGTTATTACTTGCCTCTGAAATAATGGCAAATACCATCAATACAAGAATCCAAAAGCTACAGTGTATAAGAAGTATTTAACCAAAACTAAATGAAAAGCAAAGTGAAAAATGTTAGAACAAAATACAGCTAAAGTTTCTTTACACTATGAGTTTTCAGCAAAGTCAATCTTTGTATCACCCACACACAAATCTTGTGACTAAAAAAGAAACACATCTTGATCATGATTAAATTTAACTGACAATAATATATCATCTTATTTACAGGAAAAGCAGGGAGATCTGAATATCTATGGGTTGGTTAATCCCATCTGAAAAATCTGTACAGTAGAATAGTAGTAACACATCAATAAAGTAGATTAAGAATCATCCATCCAACAGATCTCAATAAAAGCAACCAAAGAGAAATTACTGCTGCTTGGAAAGGCTACTGGTTGGATTTAGAAAGTGTCATTGGGCATATTTACTCACAAGTTAATACAAACTTACTGCAGAGGAAATTTGCAAGCAGACAAAGATTAGTAAGAGTAGAAAATGATGACAGCAAAAAGTCACAAGGATCCATCTGACATTTACTGTAGTATGTAGTGAGAAGGTACATCTCAAAGGTAACAAACAGTATTGAAAGTTGTAAAAAAATACTTTCCTGTTTTGGAAACATACCTGTTATTTATAAATTTGGGGTCGAACAGAACTGAGAGGCAACTTCATAGGTAAAATAACGAATACCAGATACAAAAAATAATTTTCTCAGTATATATGAATACAAAACTAAACTCAGTATCTTTTAGAGAACATAAAGCACTGAGGGAAGAACATGTAAATCTGCACCATTTTGAGAAAGATTACAATCAATCTTAGCTTCAATGTTTCAAGAAATGTATATGTAAACAAATCTTTTTATTAGTACAAATGCTGTCTTCATCTTTTGATAGTTCAGATCTTGAAAGGCACATTTCAAGCTAGCCATAAACCCTCCTCATGCCCCACAATTGCTCACACAGACACCTGGAATAGCCCTTCACATAACCCTTTCTACCACACCTGCTTGTACAGCTCCCACGTCAGACTCCGTCCCCTCTGCTCCATGACTTCCATGCTCAAAGGTCTGCTGGAGAAGTCACAGACTGCTGGGTGGAACTAATGCTTCTCCAAGATACAGGAGATTCATTTGGGTTTTTGTCCTCCTCTAATCATCTTTCAGTTTCCCAAGCTTTTTAACACTGCTCAGGCATATAGAAATATGCCTCATTACTTTAAACAAGGTTAATATGAAAATTTGCTTCTAGACATCTCTGATATAAACCAGATCAAAAAGTACCACATTGAAAGCCATTGAAAATACCAAATTTGTCAACAGTATGAAAGTTACTTATGTTATTTAATGTTAAAACATAAAGTTCAAAGAATGGCTTAATGTCATCACTTGCTTAAATAATACAGGGATAAGCTTATATTTCTATCACTGAAACCTGAAGGTCTGTTTGGCTAAATACAGTATTATTGCTTTTTTCTTAATGTATTTGAAAGGGCAACGCTACAATCTTTTGACAGAAACACAGAAAAATAATGCAGACTTTTAAAATAATTTTGTAATGAGCTACATGCTGTTTTACACTTTCCTTCAACTTACTGCTGCAAGTACAACCATACAAGAGTCACCACTGTCAAGAACAAGCATCAGTCCTCAGCAAAAGAACCATGACATTTGAAAGGCATGGACACAAGAGGCAGGAAAAAGGCTTGCATAAAGTTTTGCTTTTCACAATGCACAAGCATAATTTTAGAAGGCTGACTTCTGATAATGGATTGCTCGGTGCCAGCAGTATGCAGGAAAAATACACGTATCCTCTATTTTAATGCTTTTAGCTTCACAATCCCCATTCTAGTTCTGCCCTTGTCTCCTTTGCCTGATCCTCAGCTACACTTATGGTATCCTAAACACAGTACACTGACAGTAGTTCAAAAACCTACTTACAGGAATCATCCAGTTGGCCAGGTCACCGTACTTAGACACCTGCATAGCTCCAAGCATTGTCAAATCAACATGGCCTCTGGCAACAGAAAGTGTGTAATTAGCATATCATGTTCAAGTAACAGCCCACAAATCTTAAGCTTTTGTTCATTCTATTTACATCAATTTAAAAATGGTGGCATATGACAAAGGTAGCAACCATTTGTCACACACATGTAGTTGGGGTTTTTCCCCCTAGATGTATCACTGATGCAAATGTCTCTTTATGCCTACTGAGCCTCAGAAATGTTTCTATGTTTCTCTGGTTTAGTTAATTGCATGTGCAGTCAATCAACTCTGAACTTGTGCTTTTTAGTGCACTCCTTAATATATTTACATGCATTCATTATCTTTTCAGAGCCATTAGGATTTAGTGTTTGTTTGCATCCAACCTCCTTTCCGCAAAACAAACAAAAAACAGGTGTGGACGCTGAATTTCCATTAAGGAGGTGGAATGAGGATCACAGTTGCAAGCTGAGCAAAGAAAATATACAGAGTGCAAGTACAGATTAGATACTTGGAAATGACAAAAAAATAGTTGTTAAAACATAGTTATAAATGTGTTTATATATGGCCAGGTGTGTGGTAGGCACAAACATCACCATGGCATCTATTAGTTACAGTGGTTTTTTATTTCCAATAGTTAGACCTAACCCTCTGTAAACCATCACTGATTAAGCCCATGATAATTTTACAGGTTGTTAAATGCTAACCACATTTAAAAGAAATACTAATGAGTTCAGCCACTGACGCAGTTTATTCTTTCCCCATTTCAAAAAAATCAGGGTTTGTGTTGTTACATACCCTCTTATCATTGCAAATGATTCATCACTAGAGAAATAGGAAGAACCTGGAAGAACAGTGACTGTCTCCTTACCTGCAAAAGAAACAAGCCACAGTATGTATGCGTTTTGTCTCTGACAAATGAAGTCACAGCTATTTACCAAGAAATAAAGAGGTTTCTATCAAATTCCTTTGGATTCAGTACAACTACGGACCTGATTACACTTACTACATCACATGAAAACCTAATCAATCCTATTGAATTGTGAAGCAGTTTGTTAAGAGTTTCTAATGATAGGATTGCCTGCTCTTTGACCACCAGCAGTTCCAGAAAAGCCATCATGAACACCAGAGTGTAAGAAGTATCTATGGGCTTTAGCTTTCTGCTCCATTTACAGAAAAAGTGAGAAGTAACTGTCTTTTGAAACAGAGAAAGATAAAGTCTTCAGGACACGGAGAGGCTGCAAAGAAAAGCAAGCAGATCAGATTGAACAGTTTATAGTGCTAATAATGAAAAATACAAAAAAATAAATGACAGGTCTAGTCTATTCTTGCTTTTTTAAAGGGCACAAGAAAATGTGCTTCTGTGTGCTGTACTGTTCTCTGAACAACGCTTGAGTCAAGCAATGGAGCACACCTGGCAGTGTCTTATTTTGACTCTGTCCAGGGCCCTTTACTTCCCCTTCTGCCTGTGCTTTGAATCAGTCTAAGCAACAAACATTTACACAGGGTGCCTCTGAAAAGGCAGAAGAAATACAGATGAAGGTGAAATTATAAAACAAGCATGGTAAACTTGAGAGCAAAAAAAAAACGAACCAAAATATTTTACCGACAGGTAACATAGTGAAGAAGTTGGTGTATCAACAAAGGGGAAAGGTAATAAGGCATCATTAAACAGTTTCCAGAAAACACAGGAAAAAAGCCAATGAGATTAACTAAGACAATGGGAAAAGGGAAAGAAACAGTGCATAAAACTTAAAACAGAAGTCTAAGATATGTGCTTTAATTATTGAGCTCATCTGATGTGTATTTTATGCCATTTGTATGGAAATTAAATTTTGACACACAGAATAGTGTAGAATTAAGGTCATACAAGTGGTCTTGCACACTTCTCAAGAAGTCACCGTGCTAACACCCAGACCTGCTGAGACTGCCTGAATTATCTTTCCCTACAGGGCACCCACCCAAGGCAGTGGGAGAGGAAACAGGGTTTGCAGGCAGCAACATGGAGCAAGAAGCCTTGGATAAAGTGACAAGGTAAAGTAATGATGAGAAGAAAGACACACAGGCTTAGGACCACAGAATAATGTAAAAAGAGCACCACATTACCCACTTCTTGAAAGTGCTCTCAGGAGGTCAGTACTTTTAAAACGTTTCTGCTGTAATACAGTAGTCTACCTTTCAGTTGCAGTCAATATATACTTCATGTGAGACATTAAGAAAATGGGACAAACAGAAGAACCCATATGTATTTCAGAGCAATACAATTACACTTGCAGAGAGATATTTGGCAACAGCCCAAACGAAGTCTATGTTTTAAAAACTTTAAACTGGATGTTGGGGCTGATAGTGGATCATTCCAGTTAATGAATGAGAACAAGATTAATTCCTACTCCTCTGCCATTTAGTTTCTGTCTTCTTCCCGTGGTTTTACAAATTTGGCTGGAAAGCACCTAGAATGGTCTTAATCCAACCATGTGAATGTTTTGGCAGTCATAACAATAATTATTTTGGTGGTAGGTCTGAGGTTAGTCTATCCCATGTGCTGTTTACTGCAGCTTCAGAGGGACATGTGAAGCTGCTTAACACTGAATTACCAATACTAGAATAATCTAATTTCCATGTTGCATTCTGACCTCTTATGTTAGCTTCATCCCTTCTAGATTAACTCTTAAAAAACGTTTATCAACTGTAAAAACAATTGAAGATCATCTTGATTCCCACGTTAAAGCACAACTTTTTCAGAGAATTTATTAAATTCTTGGATATTTTTTTCACTGTCACTCTGTTAATACGTTCATTTTTCATGCACACCCATATTAAAACTGAAGTTCTAATGTGCATGCATATAATGCCACACTTACTTTTTTTCTTCTAAATAATTTTTTTCCTTCCAGTGACACTTCTGACATATTCCTTCATACAGTGTATCAAAACAATTACATAGATACTGGTGAAATGGGAAATGGTGGACTCAATTTCTTAATCACTTTTTATTTCAAACCAGAAAATGGCCTCAAATAACTCCACATCTAAAATATAGCACAGTAACAGGGGCAATTACATAGCACTGCGGTAAGTATCATTTAGCTGAGCCAGGCAGCAAATGTTTCAAGTCAGTGAACAATTGCTGGACTGATATTAAATTAAAATTATTTTATGCCAGTGCTTTATCTCCTTTGACTTTTCAGAGTTTAACTGTACTTGCTAACAGCCATTGAGAAAGGTACAGTCTGTATAGATACATATATACACACCCATACATGTATTTGTATGTATGCATGTGTATATATCATCAATTAAAAACATGGTAAGTGTGTATTTTCCATATGAAAAAACAACTCTAAAATGTCAGCTCTTAATCTACGCCACTAACATCAATAACAAGGTGCCAAGGCCTACTTCCATTTGTCACAATGCAATATTTAAGTGTATTTTTACATGGAAACAGAGAATGTACATAGGCACAACTTTTCCATGAAAAAAAAAGAACTGAGACAGGTGCACTAAATCATAAGAAACTTACATTTTTACATTGCATAGCTGCTTCTGAGGAGAAATGCCCCAAAACAGCTGGGCAACCACAGCACGTGAGAACTGCCATTCCCTGCTAACACTGGCAAAAGCAGCTGCCTGCAGCAGCACCCTCAGCGTGCCAGGTCCCAGCCGAGCAGCTCTTTCCCCTGCCTTGGCTGCCACTCCCACTCTGAATGCAAATAAGTTATATTCCTGGCTGGGAATAAACCAGGCCATTATACACAGGATGTTTTAGAACACATCCCAAGCATAAATCAATGAAAACCATATTCTAGAAGACTCAAGGTGAAAAGCAGCAGGAAAACAAACCCATATTCCCATACAGGCTGCACTAAACAATCTCACTCTGAAAAGGATGATTTGACTGTTTACTGACTGGCCTGGAAGAGTGTCTCCCCCAGTAGCTACTAAAATGAATCCAAGTATCTAGCTCTAACTAGAATATTAAACATTGTCATTGATCAAAACCAACCTTCACTTAAAAGACAAATACATTAATATTTATTATCAAATGAAACAGTACGCTGTGTTCAAATACTGTATGAAAATAAAAATTTTAGATTAACAATGAATAATCATTTTCCATTAATTAAATTTAATTAAAATATTTACCTGCATTAATCAGATCTGGATCTACTTCATTTTCAAGTGGATAAGGACCCTGACAACAATAAAGATGTATGTCAAACTTTATATTAAAATACCTTTAAAATACAATCCATAATTGCCATATTATTTCTAATGCTTATTACTGAAAACAGATCATGACAGACATGCATTTTTTTATCTTTTTAAATCAGAATTCTATTTTTTATCAGAAAAAAATCCTGACATTACAAGCCATGATTTACATCAAGTAACATATCAAGGCTGTTGGACATGTTGTTCAAGGATGTTAGAATTACTAAACAACCATGAAGTAAGAGGTTTGTTTGATTTGGGAGTTTTTTTGTTCTTAACCAAAGTGACAGACATTTTTCAGAAAAAGGTCATAACTGCAGCTTCATAAAGCCAAATGAGAGTAAAGATAGTAAAAACAATATTCATTTTAAGCTTTATTTAAAATTACGTTTGTTAAGGTTTACAATTCTCAGTCTTGCAAATGCCTGATGATTTTTAGTCCAGAAAAACATGTACATAAGGACATCCTTAGCAAAGCAGCACCATAATCATAAACTGAGCATTTCCTAAAAAACCTCCCTGCAGCACAATGAGAATTTTATGATGATGTAATACAGCATATATTTGAATATGACTTTCTAGTAATATAATAATCAAGTTGGAGGTGGGCAGGAAATAAAACACAGCCACAGAAAAATACAAACACTATAATAACTGACCAAGATATGTTCTTACCAAACCCAGGATTCCATTTTCACTCTGTAAGTGAACAGTTATGTCTGGACTGATGAAGTTACTGGCCAACAGTGGGATTCCAATACCCAGATTAGCTGAAAAGAAGTGGTTAAGGCATGAACTCTTATTGCAAACTAGTAAATTTTAAAAAATTACTATTGTACTATGAGTTGATTAGAACTGTTCCCTTCACAAGCACTTTTGTTTTTACTCAGATACCTCATATTTGTGATGAATTATTTTACCATTTGGATGGCCTAATTGCATTCTGTCAAATCCTTTACATGACAAAAAAAAAAAACGACAGTGAAAATAAAGCGTCTCTTCCAAGTTTTTCAAGTAATTTTTGCGACACATTTAACTGCTAACAAAACCACCAGAAATAAAAACTCCACATATTTTATGTCTTAGCATCCCTTCTACTTCAATTGGGTATTAAGAAAATGAGAGAATCCCAGGGTCTGATAAAGACAGTGAGCATGTTAATTAACCCATTCTAAACAAACCATTTGGATTTGTTATTCTAGTCAGCAATCACTTTAACCTATAGCACAACTGAAGGATACCATACATGCCATCCTCAAACTCTAAAGCAGCCCGTTTGATGATCCTCTCCCTCACATTGTCTCCTTTTTTTTGTTGGGCTTTTGAGCCTTCAGGCTTTCGGATTGATAAGCGCTGCAAAATAAGAAGTAATCATAAGTAAAGATTAAAATCCAGATTCTTGCTTCTCAAGACACAAAAGCCTGATTTGTGATTGCACTGAGATACCTGCTCTAAGAATAAAATTATTTATTCATCTTCTAAAAAAAAAACCCCTTTTATTTTACGCATTCAAGCTCTTCTAAGTCAATGGAGTCATCAAATATCACCAATGACAGCCTTAGAGCAAAATATTATTTCTTCATCTTTATTGCCAAGCCTGATACATAGAGAAGTGGTGAAGAAGGCACCAAGCATTAGTGCAAATACTAGCAAGTCTGAGATTCATTACCCCAGAGATACCTAAATAGATTCGTAAAATGTCAGCCAAAAATACAAATACTGCTCTCTTTCTGCATTCATTCAATTCAATGAGCTACTCTAGATTTGTAAGGATGAGACAGACAAATGCCATTCATCTAAAGATACAGGGAGCTAAGAAACAAAGTTTTCAAACATAAATCTCTATAATCTTGCACACCTCCATTAAGTTGTTTCCTGAAATTTTCTCATCTTAAGTTGATGTTTTGTAAATCACATGTAGGTGAAAATGCCATGACATCCAAGAAGTTTGCAACATCTTTCTTTTAAATTATTGTCTACACAGATTATGTTCTTTCACATTTCTCCTATGCATGAAAAATTCCTCTGGGCAACATCATGTCCTGCACCCCCATATGTCTTCATATTGTCTCCTACTTCAGGCTACAATTAACACATCAGAAAAAAATTATCCTGTTACTTTTCATCACCACAAAAGAATTTTTGCAGAGTCACTTTCCCCTTAGGCAGTCAGAAACAGTCAGTATCAATCCTCTTGAATTTCCTATCAACTTCCTTTTTATGCCCTGGCTATTTTCCCTAGAACAGCTTCACTTGTAGATTATGGATAAAGTAAGAACAGTTACAGAGGGTTTCTACACAGCAAAGAGAAGGCCGGATAGAAATTATAGCTGGTGCTATAGAGAACACTTCTGAGCCATATGAGGCAGGAACTGCTATTTAAAGCCAATAAGAATTATGTCAGACTAGCTTCTCTTCTTATATTCCTCATCTTCTCTGAGAATGACAAAACTGCATAATCGAAATTAATCTCTGTTACAATTTTGATTGGCAGTTTATAGTAGCTTTCTCCCTCATCCCTGCCCCACTTTTTTTCTGAAGTGTAGAGGGAAGAGGGCAGATGACTGGGTAGGTATTCACAAGGTATTCAGTAGGTATTGACTCAACAGGTATTCACTTATGTAGCCAAGATGCAATAGAAGCAATAGTTTAATAAAGGAATAGAAGACTTCTGTCATAAAAGGTAAAAAGCTTTTCTGGGAGATAATGCAGCCAATTCAGGAGAAGAAAACAGGCCATTAATTGCAATCTAACCTAACAAAACCAGAGGGAAAAAAAAAAGGTTTGACACATCTGTTTGCAGATTACTCAACAACATGCAATATGCTTTTGCAGAATGAACAGATGGAATTAAAAAAAAAGCTTCTTAACCTTAGCATTCACAAAAGACAATGCTCAGAGAAAAGGCCTTGTACGACTTTCTAGGACTTTGCAACTTGATTTTAATAACAAAAGTTTAATTATTACAATTCCTTTCTGCACTTTTTTTCTCACAGATTTTTTTTTCCTTGTCATATCTACCCTTCTACCAGCTTTTCTGATGACAGTTTGAATAATTCCCACCTCCAGAGTACAAAGACACTGAAGAAATATAGAATTTTCAATTGCACTTTAAAAGCATTGTCACATCACCAAAATTAATATAGGGACATAGCCTGAGTGTGGCAAAGCCACAGAAACAACAAAGAACAATTACATAATCATATTTTCTTGGATGTTTTCAGTGGTGGAATATTATTGCTGCAATTTTAATAGCTATTGACGTATTTTATTCAGACCAGAAAGGCCACCAGCAAAAAAAAGTTCCTGATTAAAGGAAAGGGAACAAAGTTTTCCAGGACCTTTGCAACATAACGTAATTCAATACACAGTACAAAAGGGACTGAGGCTGGCCCTAAGTGCCCATGTCAAAAGCCTTCCAGTCGAAAAGAAAGTAGCTACTTGTCAAAGTCAGATCCTTGTCTAGGTGTTCCCCTTGCTGTGTCTACAGCAGGTGAACTGAGAGAGGGAAGGAGAATAAAGTAGCATTTTTCACTAGATTTTCAGCTGCAGTGAAGTCATACAGGGATACAGGCAGCTGCTCTAAATTATTCAGGGACTTAACCATAGAGTCTGTAAGAAAGAAGGCTCAGTCCTTAGGCCTCCACCTAACTACGTAAGTACCTACCTAAGCTCCAGATTTTAGTGAAACTTGATGGGTCTTTCTTACACTATTTTCTCAGTGCTAAGACTTGGTTGCTAGAGTAAAAGCCATGCAAATTTTAAATACACCCCAAGCTGAAATATGTTGTGACTGAGAAGCTCAGCTACTTACTTCAATTCTCTTCTCAAACTTCTCTCCTTGTAACAGACGATCAACATAGATTTTGGGAACATGAATATCATCTGGGGAAAACGCTCCTACATCAACAATTTCTTCTACCTACAGAGTGAAAAGGGAAAGAGAAAATATTTAGAAAAAAACATTCAATGAGAGGTTTTATTACCAATGAAGTTTTGAAATGAAATACTAAATACACAGCACATCACGTCAAGAAAACTAAGGAAAGGGACGAAATAGATATACTCTTTAAAAAAGGTTAACTTGGATGCTTATCTGTCCTCTTCTTTCAAAACATATTTCTTCATACAAATTGAAGGTAATTTATGTTTTAACAGGCCCATCTGTATGGCCAACTTGAAGAAATACACTATGTACAATTACATCGAGTTGTTTTACCTACAAATAATTTCTGCCCAAAGAGAGGAAAACAATATGCTAGAAGTATGAATTTAGAAGATACAAACACAGAAGCTGGATCAAAGGCTTTCCATAGTGTACTCAAAAATAAAGCAGAAAACTTATGAACTGTAATAATGGATTGCAAGAAAGAAGATGCAAGATGAAGATCTAGAAGCCTTTACAGTTAGTGAAACAGAGATTCAGCACAAAATGACACTCATCCACACATAGTAGATTTGAAATGTCACCCATCTGGAGCACCACAGACAATAAGGGTTTCCTTCCTTCTATGTCTGAGTTGGGGATGGTCTAGTTAGAGACCCTGCTACAGACAGATACGTGCAGCACAGACCCTCAGCCATGGCTGGTGCTTTCCCTGACAAGTCTGAGGCACACAGAGCACATCTCATTCTGCCACAAAACAGATACTAATGTTAGTGTTGTTTGCAGTTGCATCCAACCACAGGGAGAACATGTAATGTTAGAACAACAGACAAAGGTAACAATCTACCACATAGGACATAACAATGTACTCAAAGATTAAAAGAAAGTTTCAAAAATGCTTTATCACCAGGAATTCATTAAACTCTTACAGATGTCCGAAGACTAATGACCCCAAAACAAGACCCCGGGTATGGTAAAGGTAAATCTCTTAACAGCTATCACTAGTGAAGCAACATTAAAGAGTTTAAAACTCAGTTTGACATCCTACTGCACAATATGATCAATACAAAAATCTATAGTACATCTGATAGACAATTACCTTCCTACTGTGCCTTGAATTGTGACAATAAACAAAGAAACCAACCAATCTACCCTAAAAGCAGGAGAGGGAGAAGAAAAATTTTTAAAAACTAAAGATCACAGGATCAGGTCAGATGATCCCTAAAAAAACGCCCTGGGTTAAAGAGACAGAAAGGATGTGATGTGAAATCTGCAATGCAAGCATCCTAAGCAAGAGGCAAAAACAGCTACAGCAACACCAACCTTAGTGTTCATGGAGAACAGAGCCCCACATCCAGAAAGCCCTTACTGAAGATAAGGAGAAGACCATCAAATCAGTAACTTGAAAATTCTGACTTGGGTATTCATGAAAAAATGCTACAGTTTCATCCATCTCACTTGAAGTTTCTTATTTCATACACGCATTTTAAGATTAATATAGAGACCAAGTCAAAGATAGGGTAAAATGAAAAAATCCTGTAGCACACAGCTGAAGCACAATGCACATTTGGTGCAGTGACTACTGTCAGAACATGATCAAAAGGGAGGAGAAGCAGAAGACAAGGCTTTCCAATGAAGCAATAGGCAAGCCGATGATCTGCTACCAGCAGAATTCCCAAATTCACCCTTTCTAATTAAATTTGTCTTCACTTATCAGATGGAAAACTAGGCCTGGGGAATACTAATTGCTCCTGATTTGAACTTTCTCACAGAATAACTACATTTATTTGCTGCAGCGGCTGAGATTATAAAACCAAAATCTTGGCACAATTCAACAAACTCCAACAGAATTATGCTGTCAGAAAACTTGACACACTGAGTCTCTCCCCCCATAGAATACACAGAATAAATTATTCATCCAACAATAAATTGTTGGATTTTGTTATCAGTCACGCCATTCTGCTAATTGGTTTGTATTTTGTCTCTTGGGACACAGCAGTCAGCCTGATAGCTTTTCCTCTATTATTTCCAAACATTATCCTAAATGAACATAACACTGCAAACTGTATTTTGTCCTAGGGATTTTAGATGAGCCTAAGGATCCCCGATGACTGGAACACCTTTCCATATTCTACCATTATGTGGAATGAGCATCAAATGTAACTAAAATTAAATATGTTCAAATATCTCCACAGCAGTAAAGAGGAATTTTGAAAAGGGATTAAGAGTTTGCATGTGATGTATGAAAAATTAACTGTCTTCCAGTTCTGCAAGTGAACTAATCAGCACGTTTACATGGAAAAGGGAGAATTCACGCAGAGGAAGTACAAACGCTGTCGGAGTGCTCCAGCTCTCTCTCCCAGGGAACTCGATGATGAAGCACCCTGCATGGGCTGCCTGCCATCAGCATTTCCAGAGATGAAGCTGTGCCAGCTGAACTGACACCAAGAAATCTGATGGCTATGGGAATCAGCACCTTAGCGCCTGTGGCCACAGCAAGGCATCACCCAAGTATCTTCCTAGACAAGAAAGATACTGCAAATTTAGTAGTCCCATCACTGGGAGTATTCACTTCCCTTTCAGGTTTCATATTTCTTTATGAGTCAGCTGTGTAACACCTCTGTAGCCGAAGCCTCAAGGAGAAACGCAGGAGTGCATCCATATTAATAATTCAAAGGATGTGTGTGAGTTTTTCTCCTGCTCTGCTCTCATCCTACCTATGCTTCTGTTCTTTCTTTTCTGTACTCACCCTGCCTCAGGCTTTATTTTGTAACGTACAGAAGAATCTTTGTAAACATCAAAAATCATTATGTGTCATCCCACCCAAGAGACACCAAGTCTGGCAAAGCATAGAGAGGGAACTAATCAGGGCAGACCACCCCCTGTACTCTTTGTAATTAGAAAATCAAAATCCTCTGGTACTTTTTAGATTGCTTTGATCACATGTGTTCATCTAGAATCTTTATTTCATCAATGTGTGAAAAGACAGAAAATATTTACATCTTTGCTATGCTGGCAGAGCTAAAAAGTAACTTCATGAGACCATGATGGCTGACTTCCCTCTTCTGGGAATGCTCTGATCCCTGATTCAAAAATCCATTCATTGTTCCAAGAGTTTCACAGTATTGGAGGTTTCTTCCTGGAAATCTTGCAAATCTTCTTGCAAAGATTCTTGCAAATGTCCTCTGATTGCTGACAATGGAAGGAGGATGAATGAATTCAGTCCCTTCTGAACACTGGTTTATCTGTAAGTACACCCAGAACATAAAAGCTGTTCTCCAGTATGATTCACAAGAGCCTTCTGCCATTCCTTTTGATATCAGCATTCACAGAGGCAGTGGTCATTTGCTTCACAGTGTCACTTCCTTCTCTAATTGACATCTACTTTTCCTTTTTAAAGCAATTTTAATTCCTTTTCCTTGCAGAAATTCAGCTACTCTTCTAGTTTTATTTCAGAATTTCTGAAGGCTTCCAGAGAGAAAGAGGGAACCTTGATAGTTATGGACTTCTAGTAAGAAAAATAAAAAACACTGGTTCCTGACCAAAAATTGGAAAGGAAATGACAGTGACAAATTACTCATGCCAAAACACTCAAAAAAATAAAAAGGCCTTTGTTTTGAGTATGTCCCATCTACCTTTTTCTGCAGCCTGAATATGTACTTTATGATATGTTAAATGTTTTCAGCTGGTTTAGTTTTAAATCTCAGTTTTCAGAAAACTAAGCTATAACAATTATATTACAATATAATTCCTTACAGCAGAAAAAAAATCAAAAACGTGCATATGAAAGAAAGAAAGAGATGGGGGGAGAATCAGAGCCTAACAAACCTATGCATTGTTAAGTAGCTTATTTTTACACTAACTTTATTAAATCTCTCTACCACTATCTTAATTATCTTAGTCCACTTCAGTTCTTCAAATGGAAATAATGACCATTCCTAGCAGAACATTAGTAAAATAAAACATTACAATTGGTTAAATGTCCGAAACAACAAGAGGAAAGAAAATTTAGCTCCTTAGATGCTCAAGACCAACTCATCAGTCCACTTCTTCAGTTCACTACTGGAAGAGTCAGAATGTCACTGCAAAATTCATCATAACCTTCATAAATTCATAAAATTAAAAAAACCTTAAAATACATAACAAGGGCTATAAGAATAAATTTTATGTGCCTGCATTCAAGATCACAGAAACTGTGATCAACCATCCATGATGGTTAATGACAAACAAGAAGGGAAAAAAGTTAATATTCATTGTTTAGACTGAATTTCACAAAAAGCTTTAATATTTTAAAACTGTGAAATACACTCTGAAAACAGTTCACTAGAAATTAAGAATACACTATATAAACTTACTGAACTACAGAAAAAAGCAAAGCAGTTTACCGAGTTCTGCTTGCATGAAGGGAGATGAAACAGAGGATCTTCTGAATTCAATTCTTTCCTTTTCTAAGATCAGACAGACCATGAAATTTCTACCCCTGTCAAAATTCTACAGTAATGGAATGACAGCCAGTCAATATCCATCCTCAAAATGAAAGTTTTATATCTTTAAAATCAAGCAACTACTAAATAGCCTGATAAAGGCACATCTTGGTCAATAATTACTGCATTAGGCTCACATCAGACGTCAAAAAAATGTTTTCATAAGCATACTGAGGGGCAGGGAACAGTAAAAACCTGTGAAGTTCATATTTGTTAGAGAACCTGTCACATAATGAGCTAGGTCTGGGTCACACTGAAGTTCCACTTAGCCAAGTAGCCCTTCTTATCAACAGGATCTTAAAAGAGAGTGTGGTACTTCTGGTTATCTTCTCCCAGCTTCTAGCAAGTGCCAGCTGCAGGATGTCCTCAGTCAGAGGCTAGACATACACCACCTTCTTCACAGCTTCTGATGAGCCATGAAGTTAATAGTTTTCTTGGAATCCAAAAGATTCTATTGATGCATTTCTTAAATTTAACTAGTACGAGAAACATTTATTTCCTCTTGTGATTTCACTGTGTGCTCCCTTCTCTGTGCCATACAGAAACAGCACACAGCAGTTCTTTATTTGTCTGTTCCATGCTGTTGAATATCCTATGTACCTTTATGTGTTTTCCTTCTTTCTAGTAGACTGTTATCCTCTGTAAACACCACAGAGAAAAACAGTGAGATCTGTTGCCAGTATGTCGAATCTGATCATTATGGAAGCAAAACTGACATAAATCTCCTACATTTTCGTCATGTGGCTACAGATCCTCCTAAATCAGGAGCCCCTGCTACAATACACTCAATTCACCTCTGTTTTCTCTGTTCTAAATCTCCTCAATTACCACCTCCCCTTGTAGTTGCCTCAGGCTTAATCTCCTCTCATACCTTCCCGCACCTGCTGCTTGTTTCCTCCAATGGCCCCTTTACGTTCCACGCATTTGACATCTTCCTCCATGCTGTACTGCTGACAGCAGAGAAGGAAACAGACAGCACCACATTACCTGCTCTAGGTACTCACACACAGCAACTCCAGGATAAACACCACAAAGAAAAGAGGAAGCATACCTGATTATCTCAAAGGGTATGTATAGGTAAAGCTGTGTGCATGCATGAAAGAATATAAAAAATTTAACCACCAGTCTCTGAAGAAGTTCTCCCATACACATAGAACTACACTTCAGAAACTTTTAAGCTAGTCACGTATTAGCACAGCAAGGATACACAACAGTCTTAAGTTTCAAGAACACATTAAAAATCTGAGGATACTGACACTTCTCAAAGAAGCCCCTCCATTAAATTGATGGGCTTGCTTGTTTGATGACTTGTACTAGTATGCCTATATAATTCTGTATCCACCAAAAAGTGAAAGTGAAGACAGCTGCTCTCTTATCTCCTTAAATTCATTCCTTTGGATTTTACACTATTATTTTATGGTAAAATTACCTGAATTGAAAGCATGAGAGAGCACTTTAAGATCCAGCAGTCTAGCAGCCCCAGCATTACCAATCAAACCAGCCTCCTGCAGCAGGCACACCTAAGGAGTGATTCCTTCCAAAAACCTGTGGTTGCTCTGATGTAAGTCATCAGTGAACTCCTGCTGGCTGTGATCACATTTTGTGATTTGTGCTTTCTTGATGAAATGAAGTGATCAAGCACCCAATTTGTATTCAATACCTAGGTTCTTAACAAAAACTAAAACATAACCATCCATGTGGGATATATACAAAATCATATTCTCACATCTGGTGATGGCAATTTTGGAAAATGTTTTTTTAGATTGCATGATGTATTTATTTTTCAATCATAGAATTAAATAATGGGAGAAGAGCCAGAAGACAACAAACAAAACCCACAGTCAGTGAATATGGTCTTCATTTCCTAAGGGACAGTTAATAGTAGAAGAACCTGTTTAATCTGTACTCTGACAAATAAGGGGACTGACCACATCCCAAATACTTCCACTCCAGAACAGAACAGCTGCTAACAACAGTAACTCTACTGCAATATAATTTAACATTTTTGCAAACAAAACATATGTTGCTTTAAACACATTATTGCTGTACTTTGTTACTTATTTTCAAACTACTTTAGAATTAAAGCCTTTGAACTTATTAGAAGGTAAAAATAAATAACTGACTTTTAAATTAAAATTATTCACATTTTAACAGCAATAATTGAACATCCAAAAAAACCCAACCATAATCACAACAAAAGATTTTACTTTCTTACTCACATTAGAGAAATAACAAATGAAAAGAGACTAAAAGAGCTCTCATATCCTACGCATTCCAAGAAATGTAACTTAAAGGTCAGGAGATAAATTTAAGCTTTACTTTCAAAAACGAACTAAATGGAATTTATATGCTGAGGGGAGAAGTAGAAAAGTAAAATAAAAGTATTAAGAATAAATCAGAGATTTAATTGCACTATCCAAGAAGGTGATTTTTGTACTTTACGGTCTATTTAAGTGCAACTAAACCACTCTCAGATTCAAGGAATGTCTCTAACTAAGGATCAGACTAGAGCATGCTCAGCAGAAGACATGCAGCAATGTGATCCCAGTAAAACAATGTATTAGCAGGTGGTTTAAAGCCAATTTTGTTGCTGGTTCTCTCTGGTATGAAAAGGAAACCCTGCAGGTATTTCAAAAAAGGTAACAAGAGGGCAACTTCATCCCAAAATGGCATGTTCTGGCATACATCTATTAGTTCTCCTTATTTCAGATGTTAATTTACATGGTAATAGTAATTTACAAAGATTTCTGAAAACTACTTGACCTGCTACCACTTTGCTTCTCAACAAGAAGTTAGTGTGGTCCATTTCACCTTCAAAATCATGGCAGATATCCCAACCCCCTAAAATACTCAAGATAAATAAACTCTGCAGTTTTGAAGAAGAAGGTAGTCAGGGTACTTTCCAAGGAAAAGTTTGAAAGAAAGAAAACAATTGATGTGGCCTAGACACTTTCAACAGGCCACAGAAATGTGGGTATAAAGAGATTGTCAGTAACAAATTTTAAGAAGAATTAAAGTTTTCTTGCACTTAGTAATTACCCTTCCTAAAAGCTGCCTGGAAAAGAGAGCACTAGACACAGATGGAAATAAAAAAACCCCAAGAATAAAGTGCTTTATAGAACCAAAATTATTATTTGAAGCTGGCAGAAACATTTAAATCGGCCCTTCAAACTACAAAAATAGAACTTTTTGCTTATCATAGCTTAATGAGAAAATCCTGATTTCACTAGAAATGGTGAAATATTGTCGTTAGCGCAAGTGCTCCATATCCCACTGCTTATACAGGCAATTGGCTACATATCTCCCCTACTCTAATCAGGATTATTTCACAGAATCATCTGAGTCAGAAGGGACCCACAAAAATCATGGAATGCAGCTCTTAACTGAGTGACCCGTATGGGGATCAAACCCACAACTTTGGCATTACCAGCACCATACTCTGACCAGATGAGGTAATCTGCTTATGTCTTTGCCTTTCTTCACTTCTTTTAGCAACAAGAAGAAAACTGATAAAACACATTTGACTTGTTCCAAAGGTTAACAAACAGGAGATGTGTCCTTGTTTCCCTCTAATAAAAAAATCCAGGCACACCGGTTCAAACATGAAGTTGCTTTAAGATTTGTTTAGTTACTGCTTTCTCCAGATGAATCAGAAGTGGAAAACTAAGGATCTTAGTATCTAATTCATGGGAATATAAATGGGAGTACATTTCCACACACTGGACACCACGAGTGTGAGTTCTCTAGAACAGAATTTAATAAAGTTTTGGGGAGGAAAGAAAAAAAAAAGGAAGACTAGGCAACTGTTTGGGACACAGAAATGGAAAACTACTCTGTTGTCCTTGTTCATTCTTTCACCATTGTCTGCAGCCTGAAAAATCAGCATGATTTAAGTCAAGTCAGTCTTGGTACCTCAACCCATTTGTTCTCTTCAAATATTCACTTTTTTAACTGAGTAATTCAATAGCATTTGCAGGGGAGGGATGCTGCAAGAGCTAAAAGGATGCTGCTAAAATCTGAGCAACTGATTCAATTACTCAAAAATTTTCACTGCAGCAGAAGTTATGAGGCTGCAGCTTTTCAAATTTCAGTACTTTGACCACCTGAAAAATGCCCTTGTTCATGTCAGAAGGCAATGTTTTGGAAGGCTTTCAGTTTGGACGTCAAATCTTTCTAATTCTATACTAGAAATCTCCATCAGAGATGTTAATAGCAGAGAAAACAAATTAATGCTTTAAGACACCAGGATATATGCTTGCAAATTCCTTGAATCATGCCTACAATTCTCCCGTCTTTTCAGCACTATAATAATGCATAATTTTAAATGCAATGACAGGTAAGTCAATTGATTTACACATCTTACACACAAAACAGAGCTGAAAAGTTACAGTATTGTAAATCCTATTAATGTTCAAATTCTCATGATAGAAGACATGAGTAGTTAGTGAAATGTACTTCAAATGCCCAGTCTATAAGGCTTTCTACAAAATGTTACGAAAAACCTTCTAAATTTAGCTTTAGAAGCAGAGGCTTTCCATCAGTTTCTCCAGCACACTGACTTCCTGGCAATCTGCAGTATCTACTGATCTTGCTTTTTACCATGAGCTTGCTTTTTCTTGTTGTTTTTGAATGTCATATTTGTTCTTAACATATGTGACAAGGACAAAAGAAATTTTTTCATTGAAGATTATATTCACATCTGCAATGAACTTGTGAAGCTGAATGCTGAGAAAACTCATGATACACATTCAAGAAAGTATCATTTAGAAAGGAATAAAATATAAGAGACAGATAAAAGAAAAACAAATTCAAATCTTCCACTATATTATGAGTATGTAAAACTACCTGAACAGCAGTCAGCAACAATCTGATCTATGAATTTTAACTACTTAATATTCACTACTCCAGCAATGAAGTGCCAAATCTGAAGCCATTTAATTAGATGTTATATATAAAAGAAAAGCAACTTTAAGGAAAAAAACCAACCAGGAAATAAAAGAACAGTAAAAAAAAAAAACCAACAAAAAACACCAACCAAACAAAAAGCATCAACAAACCCCACATCACAAAATTAACTATTAAAGAAATTTATTCTCCTGAAAATCATAGAATAGAAATAATCACATAATAGAATATGCTGTGTTGGAAAGGACCCTTCAGGATCATCAAGTCCAACTCTTGGCCCTGCAGAGGACACCCCAAGAATCATACCATGAGTCAGAAGCATGTTAACTAAATGTAACAAGAACTACTATATGACTGCCTTCTAGCCCAGCACTACTTACATTCCAGTATTTCTCTAATCATTCTAAGATGGTCAGCACAACAACTGTACAAAGGTTTTGTTTTTCTGTTCTGTTTTTAATAAGCACATGCACACACAGAAGCAAGGAATCAAATACAACGAAGGGAAATAAAACCAACAAAAGAGTATTCAAGTCTGGGGGTGAGATTCTTTTTGGCAAACTAAAATTGCTGTGGCAATGGTGTGCAAATGTTTCTAGGAGCTGCTTTTCCGAAACAATACTAGTAGTCCCTGAATTTCAATTCCAATCCTTCTCTGACTTGCTCTTTACCTGTCTATGACTGGCATCATTATAGCCACCAAAGTGGTTGTAAACTTCGTTCAATACTGAACGAGAAAAGGCATTAAACACTTCAGCCTTCGTTGTAATCTGCACTGATAATTTTACTCACTTCATTGAGCAGGGAAATACCCTTGGTTTCCCAGTCCACTACGTATGTATTCTTAAAACTATTTCTTGCTACTTTCAAGTAGTCTTTTTTTTTGTACTGGGCTGGATATTTCTTACAAGCTTAAGCTTTTTCATTTGTTTTGGCTTTGTAATGCTTAGCCTCAGACATCTGACCTTAGTTCTCACTTTCTATCATGTTTCTTTTCTGTGTTTGAGATTACAGTGATTGTGATCAAGGTCAAACCTGTACTGCTCTTCCAATATTTTCTCCATGTTGGAAAATTTTATTCTCAAACTCATTAACACAGTCTTTCCCCAACTTCATTTCTTCTTCACTATACCTCCTGGAAGGCTTCATCAATCCAAGACTTTGAGCTTATGAAATCAGTCTTCCTAAGAGACATTCCTCATATTTTACTATTTTCCCTTCTATACTTTCTAAGGATCATGAGCATGCATTTCAAAGTTGCTCTCCCCAAAAGTGCTCACTCAAATCCTTCAACTAAGGTTCTTCTGGGAAAGGTTATTGTAATGTCTACGCGCTATATTTGGGTTATCTAAATTCAGATCCACAGGCATCTCTGACTCAGGATTTAGCCAAGGCCTAGGCATATAAATACACTTTTGCAATCAAAAGCCCTGACTAACCACCTACATGTTCAAGATGCAAAGATTTCTATACTTATAATATACATATACATATACATATATATATATATAAAATTTATTATACAAGCATATTATGGCCACTAGAATTCTACTGTCACTTGTGCCAAAAGCAGCTGGTAATGTGTGAGGACTAAGAAGGCTCAGTGTCCATCCTGTGACAAACGGGATTCTCAAACAAAGCCTTCCCCCCACTGCAGATCCGTGGGACACCCTCACAACCACTGCCTGAGCACACACAGACTCATCACTGAGCAATTATATAATATCAAAAAGGGCTATAGTGACACAAAAGCTCAGTGGTTACAGCATTTGCACAGAAGGACCTCAATTCTATGTCCTTCATCCTGATCTGTGGTTTCACAGAAACACACACTAATGGAAAGTCTGTGCGCATCCAAAAGCCATCCTCTACCAGGGTTCAGTTTGAGTTCAATGGCTGGGGAATCCAGGTGACAAAAAAGATTATACTAGATTATTGTTCCACTTTAAAGTGGTACTTACAGGATTTTATAGCAAACTGTCACTGTGCAAAAATCTTGAAGAATTCCTCAGAACAGAGGTGTGCACGTGAGGAAAGTTTTGCCATTGTTAAAGCATTTGAAGGAATAGACACACACACCAAAAAGTTTCATTTCCAGTTTCCTCAATAAAACCAAACACCATGATTTAGCACAGATAACAGGATACAAATAGCTTATTTCAGTCTGATTCTGTCCCTTAGTGCCATGCAGTTCATTGTACCTGAGAAAATGGTGCTCACTGATGTGGTTTGTGTTGTTACTAGGCAACCAGAGATAAAATGCAGGGCTTAATGATTTTTATTTAATGCATTTTTATGAGAAAGTACACTCTCTTTTTTTCCCTCCCCTGATATTATTTGAGGTGTAAATGTTATTTACCCAAGGAGATATATTTAGCCATCTTCTGCAATCTGAACAAGAAAATTATTCAAACTGGATATTCAAACAGCCAGTCAGTAAATATTTCTATACATATTGACCGTTACCACTACCAAACACTTTCACTGTGGCAATGGCTGAGATTTCAAAGCACTTCACCAGGGACAAATATTCAGCAGGTCTCACAACAGAGAATAACAAGAAAGCAGATAACAGCTCAGGGTCATTTGGGACATTTATAGATGTTTCCGTACTCTTCTGTGGCAGAAAGCAAAAGCTTGAGCATGTATCACCCTTCCCCATGCTGTCACGACACCCATATCTGGCAAGGTCACACCACGTTTTCTCCTGTGGCTTTGGGTAGTCCCAGTTCCCTACAAAAAAGAGGTGACATGACCAAAAGCCCCAGTTGGACTCTGCTCAGAGGGGTCTCTACAGGGAGATGCACACATTAAGCACCCTGTTAGCACAGCCTTTGCCCTAGGAGTCTAGGCACACATCCAAGAGGTCTCCCGGCAACTCCAAGCTGCCTCACAGTTCATTTCCCATGATACAATTCAACAGCTTTGTTGAGGGTCCTGACAGCAGTGACACTCCCTCAATTCAGCATGACCTTCATTCAACAGTGTTGGAAGTGTTACCACATCTATAACACCACACAGCCTCTCAGCTTCTTCACGTGCCATCCTCTTCCTTTCAACTTTTACAAGGGCTGATGGCTTGTATGTAACTTCTGACCATTGAGTTTCTTTTATATCAGCCAATATCTCAGCTCTCCCATCTTTGCAACAGGGGCAGGAATGTGTTTATAGATCTGAAAAACAACTGAAAGCCTCAGGCAGAGTGTGTGCGTGAGCGCTCAGGTTCAAACAAAGCTACAGGTCTGATGCATGCTTAACTTCTGCAAGTTCTGCAAGCTGAAGTGAGAAGCAGATTAACTCCCTGCATCATCTTGCTTTCATATATAGATAAAGCCAAATTAACTGATGCTGCCAACATTATTTAGCATTTGTTTCTGCAAAGGTTAACTTCTAAATAACAGGAATCATGCAATTCAGTTGAAAAATTTGTTTTGACCTTTAGTAATGGGTCACCTTCAAATTAAAGTAGAAATTCCATTGGACTTGGCACAGCTGGGTTTTTACAGACAGTTATCTGTTCCTCAGATAACCCATCCTTATGATCCTGATTATCCTAATAACCTTATTAGCAGGTTATACTCCCTCTCACTTAGATAAACAAAAGAGATGCATGCAACAGTTCAAAAAATTCATGCAGGTCAGTAAGCACTTGTTGCATTTCATTGGAAGCTTACAATTAATGTATATCTGATCCCAAAATGAGTACTGAATGGCTACTTCTGACCATTTCCCTATTCAAAATAAACAAGGCTGAAGGTCAGATAGTTTAATCTAACATTTTAAAAATCAGTAATTCTTCACTATGTGTCTCAAACATAACAGGTAATAGTACAGCCCGACTTCCTCCTTCTTCAGACGTCTCTATGCACAGCCAATCTCGCTCCTCACAATACAGGTGAATTTTTAAGCAAACAATAGCTATCAGTCTGTGAGTTTGAGAAGTGGGGTTTATCTCTTACCTCTTTTTCTTTACTCTTATCCTTCACATCCACAAAATTTGCCTGCCTCTGAATTGTTACAAATATTCAGTGTCTGTCTGTACTTCAGATAAGAGTATGTAAAAACCACACAGACTAAAACTAGAGAACAGCAGCATCAAGTAAAGAAAAAAAAAGTTTTCACTGTTGTCTTGGGGTGACTGTATGCTGTTGTATCCCCTATCACTGCTCTATGCCCAGACATGATTCCTGAGCCTTTCTATGCCTTTAAAACTGGATGCAAGAGACAGAGAAAAAAAACTGAGCAAACTTTTCAAAACAGTTTGTGCTTCAAGGACACAGAGATTAGCTACTGCTGCTGCTGAGGAGCAGGGAGGCACTGCTTCTTGCTTTTCGGTCAGCTTCTTCGGCTCTGTTTTTTCGGAGAGAGACGGAGAGTTGAAGGTTTTTTTTCTCTTGGGACTTCGGTTTTTTTCCCTTCTTCTCTTCTGGACTTGTTCAGAACACCAGAACATCAGAACCCCACCAGGGGACCTTCCACGGGCCTGGAGGGGGGCCCCCCATGCCGACCCAGCTCCGAGGAGGAGGAGAGAGACCACACCCATGGAAGGACTCTAAAATCTTTCAGGTTTTCTCTCCAGAGTGAGAGATTTTATTATTTAGCATTATTATTATCATTATTTTCCTGTGTGTTTGTTAAATAAATAGTTTTTATTTTCTCCTACACTTTCCTCTGAGGAAAATTTGTTTTTTCCCGAACCCAGCTGGGGGGAGGGGTGGTTGTAACCTGCCTTCCTTTGACGAGACGTTCCTTTTGGACATTTCCCTGAATTTGGCCTAAACCACCACAACTGTGTATGCATGCCGGATTTCACAGCTCCTCAGTAAAACAGTAAACTTAACTTAGTAAAAGCAAGTGAACAATCATCATTGATTTCCAGTTTACTTCCTATTTTCCCCAAGTTCACAGATCCACTGAGACTGGATTTCCAGTAGTTTGTACTTCACTGGTATCTTACTCTGCCAAATGCCATTCCATATTTTTATCAATGATCAGAAACTAAAGTAAGTCTCAGGAAAGTGGAAAACTACAATCCTGAAAATTGAAGGTAATCACTTTATCTTTGAAGATAAGCCTGACCTGTAACTATTTAGATGAAAAGGAGCAGGGTTGGCTTCAAATCTCTACTCCTAGAGACTAGAACTGTCTGCTTAAATTCAGTTACATGTTCAGTCAGTGAAAAACAGAAACAGAGCTGGGAACAAACACCAGGATTCAGAAATCCTTGCTGCCAAGACAGTATCTGAATTACTACCCTACAAAAACCTTTTTCTTCTCCCTGTAAATGGGATTGACAATTTCACCCTTCAGCCTTGAACAACATTAACTAAGGAGTCAGGCAAAACTCAAATTTTTAGTTGCCTCAGTTCCCTAGTGATGAGCTAAGATAGCTTATAGTGCTCAGTACTGAGGATGTACTAGACACCATATTGAGATATTTCCTTCTGATTCCCTGGGTTTGAACTCTTAAACCCAAACACAACATTCTGAATTCCACTTTGAAAGAATGACATTTAGAAGTTAAGTCAAGGATGGTTCAAAATATTTGTCCTAAATCTGTGGTTTTGCATCTTCATCTCATTTGTCCATAACAAACAGAATTGTAAAGTAATATTAATATGCCATCTTGCAAAAAGATTGACAGTTTTATAAATGGTGCTGAAAATGCTGTAAGACTCAAACTGGACACAGTTCACAGCAGATCTACTAACAACTGATAAGTGGAATTACAGCAAGAATGATGTCATATCAGTTGCTCACTGACAAGAAAATTCTACCTTATCATATGTGCATAGAAGAGCAGAAAGAGAGAGTAAGATGGAATGCAGGTGGAAGGCTTTGATCTACTTAAATTCTTTAAATGCCAGACTGAACAAGGTATGAAGGACAAGTGTCTAGAAGGAAAGATTCTTTATTTAATTTTTAAATAGAAAAATACTTGAAACCTTTATTGAAAACAAAACATGAAAATGTTTTGCTGCATTGTCACTGTAAGTCATGTGGCAAATACCATGGTATTTTTTGTCATAGTTCTGTAAGACACAAAGAAATAACTGAAGTTCCCAAACGTATTATTCAGAGATGCTTATATAACAAATATATTTTCCAAATAACATCTTACAAACAAACAAACAAAAACCCAAACCAACCCCCAAACAAAACAAACCAAAAACCCTGAAGAAGTAACAGCCTCTTCCATAAACCATTTACTAGAAATAGTCTAAACCAGTTTGTCTTGATCTTACTGCTAAACCGTATTTAGCTTTCATTAGGCATATAAAAAACTTACCGGAGAGTGAAGAAAAAGCTAATAGAGCAGTCTATCTTTTACATATTGCTATGCCTTAGCAACTCTTCAGGCACCAATATTTTTCCAGTGTAGGCTGCTTCATGTTTTTACACATTATCATTTCAGACAAAGAAAAAGGGCAAAAAGATTGGAAGAAACTTCTAGATCAGCTAGTCCATCCTCTTTCTCAAGACATAGCCAAATGTCTGTATCTCACTGTGGACTGATATTTATGTAATTTATTAAATTTTAGAGACCACAACTGTGATAGCTCTATGGTTTGCCTAATCTATGTTGTTATGTACTCGATTTTATTTTCAAGAAGTTTTGCATAAAGTCTTACAAGAATCTTCTCAAGCACAGTGTAAGCCTACTCTTTTTCTCTTTCATCCCTATATTACTTTATTTAACAAATTTGAAGGCTCTTGCTTTGTTTCCTTTCAAAGGCAGATCACAGTGAACATGAAGTCCTGGTCAGGATCAGATGTACAGGAACTATGGAATTAATCACTAAAGCAGAGCATAGTGTCAGGAGCAGGCAATCCAAAGAGAGAGGTTAGACCACTGTCCCTGATTTGAAATCCTGCAATTATCTGATATCCTCCCACCCAGTCTCCAGAATACCACGCAAAATAAAGGGGTATGTTGTTACTATACCAGTAATAGGGCTTACTATGTTTCAGTTCCCTACCTCTACCACAGTTGTCTTTGCAGCTTTGCACATAGGTTGGTTGAAGTTTCTTGCAGATTTCCTGAAAAAACCCAAGAAAATTAATAAATATTAAAGGCCGTAATAGTACAATGAAAGACTTCTCAGAGATAAGCTACTACAAGTATGTCTGTATTATAAGCATCACAAAGCTTTTTGCCAAATAGCTGGAGAACTAATAAAAAAAAAAAGGACAAGGGAGCAAAAAGTATTATAGAATCGTGTAAGATGTACCCGAAATGAAATAATATTTTGCTACATTATAAAGTATTTATTACAGCTCTTTTGACTTTCAATCAGCACACTGTTTAATTGAAATTGGTTATGTTACTGATATCTTCATTTATCAGATCCAAAACCAGCAGCAAGCTGGACTTTGTACAATGCCTTTATTTCACTGCACGAAGAATGAAATTAATCTCCACAGGGGACCAGCATCAGGCCTAACAATCTCTCAAGTATGCTTTCATAACTCAGACTAGGACTTGGGATAGCACTTTACCCAGCAATAACTGTAATCCAATTCTCTTAATTAAAAAAAAAAAACTGTGTCCGTTTTGGCACTCACTATAAGACTCTGGCATTCATCCTAAGTATTCCCATACAGCATTTCAGTACCAAGGAAAAAGAACCTCTAGAGAATAAAAGCAACACATTATATGTATTCCTGTGTTGGGATCTGCACCAAGATCCTAGTAGGCACAGAGGAAACAAGTGGCCTGTGTCAGCCCCTCAGTTTCTGTTTTTCAGAAACCAAACCAAACTATGTGGCATATTTAATAATTAAGAAAAACTGCAAAGGTTTTAGTGGTGTTCCACTGCTAGCTTTTCAGCATTTTTCTCTGTTAAAAAGTACAATTCTTGAAAATTTTTCATCAAAATCCATGAAACTATGGTTCAAAACAAGTCAAAACCTCCTTTCCCACATAGTTTTTCCACAGAAGCATTTTTTTTTCCCCTGACCATCCTCATTTCATAGAATCACAGAATCATCTAAGCTGGGGAAAAAGCCCTTAAGACGATGGAGTTCAACAGCTGACCTGCAAGGTGTTCTGCCCTCCCGCGCTGCCCCAGCGCAAGGACCGTGCGCGGTGCCGCAGCCGTTCCGAGCCTCGGGGCGCTGCTGCCACCTCGTGGCTCCGGGGCAGGGAAGGGACGCGGCCAAATCCCGACACCAACACGCAGCTCTTGACAGGGTTCCAGTGCAGATACGGACACAGTCGAAGCTATACCCAAAGGCACGCATCTTGGGGAAACGCCGTTTTATTGGCAATACACAGCGGCTGTGAAGCCTCTAACAAAAGGCCAACCCTGTCCTGGGGGGCATCAGGCACAGCATCGCCAGCTGGACAAGGGAGGGGACTGTCCCCTCTGCTCTGCTCTGCACTGGGGTGTTCTCACCTCAAGTCCTGGGGGCAATTTTGGGTGCCACAACATAAAAAAGATATTAAACTATTAGAGAGTGTCCAAAGAAGGGTCACAAGGATGATGAAGGGCCTTAACAGGAAGCCAAATGAGGAGCAGCTGAAGTCACTTGGTCTGTTCAGCCTGGAGGAGAACTGAGGGGAGACCTCATTGCAGTTACAACTTCCTCGTGAGGGGAATAGAAGGGACAGACACTGATCTCTTCTCTGTGGTGACCAGGGACAGGACCCGAGGGAATGGCCTGAAGCTGTGTCAGGGAAGTTTTAGGTTGGGTATCAGGAAAAGGTTTTTCACTCAGAGGGTGGTTGGGCACTGGAACAGGCTCCCCATGGGAAGTCGTCACAGCACCAGCCTGACAGGGTTCAAAAGAAGCATTTGAACAATGCTCTCAGGCACACGGTGTGACTCTTGGGAATGGTGCTGTGCAGGGCCAGGAGTTGTACTGATGATCCTTGTGGGTCCCTTCCAACTCAGCATATTCTATGATTGTATGATTCTATGAATATCTTCTGCCCATGGGTCTTCTCGGTGGCTATATAGACTCAAAAGAAGGATGTAAGAATAAGAAACAAAAGGAAAAAAAAACCCATTTATTTATATTCTCCTCTGAGAGATGAATACAAAACTAGTTAGCAGTGCTTGAGGAAAAGCTACCATAAACTAGGTAAAGGAGCAAACGAGAAGAAAAACGGACAAAAGCTGAATTAAAATAGCTGAGAAATGGATACAGATGAGGGAAGGAAGATGACAAAATGAACAATTCAATATTTCATCCCATGTGACTACTTCTCTGATCCAAAGACTTTCTCAAGATTGTAGTGGCTACTCTGCCAGTAAAAGAAACTGATATAAAATTATTTTTACATAGGGAAAAAACTACAAGAAAACATTTCAATATTAATTTGACATTAAGAAGAGTTAATGGGCTCCAATCTGACATAATTTATATAAGTTTCCGCCATTTAGACTGTTCTTGAGTTAGTAAAGTTGTTTCAGAAGCAGCTGTCTTTTACAGGATCAAAGGCTTTATTTCTAAAGAACACACCATCCAGAAGTTTTATGGGATCAAAGGCCTTATTTCTAAAGAGCACACATCATCCAGAACGAGAAAGATGAGAAGCACTACATTTATTTTCCAACACAGAATAATGTTAAGGCGTTAGCAGTAGAAAATTCAAAAACTAGCTAGACGAAGTTGCCTTTTTATTTTAAGATAATTTTCTGGACATCTAGATTCAGCAATGTCTACAAAGTTCCATGGTTCCACGGGATGTCTAAGCTGACCCAAAGGCATGACATCTTTTCTCCCAGAGGCAAAAGATAGCAAACTAGTTCATAGCAGACTAAACCAACAAACTACATCCACTACATACCTAATGATACAATGATGCAGAGACACCTCAGGTATTAGCTGAATTTATGTATTGCAGAACCAGTTGAAGCATGAAGAGACGACCTGACATGACTGTGACAGCAGATGCTCTGACTCAGGTTATCCCTTCAACGTTTCTGCTCCTTTATAAATAGTCAATTTTTATCACCAACAAGCCACATGTTTGCTTGTGAAGTCGAAGTACTTTGGGCTAGAACAACTCCAAAGCAGAATGGCAGATGAAAACGGGAGGGGAACCAAAGGAGGGAGACAAGTCACTCTCCATGATATTTGAAAAGTAATGGCAGTCAGGTGAAGTACCAGGTGACCGGAAACAGGGAAAGATGGCTCCCATCTTTAAAAACAGCATAGAAGAGGACCCCAGGAACTACTGACCTGTCAGCCTCATTTCTGTGCCTGGGAAGATCATGGCGCATACTCCTAGAAGCTGTGCTAAGTCAGAGGGAGGAAAGGAAGGTGATTCAGGACAGCCAGCACAGCTTTACTGAGGGCAAATCCTGCCTGACTAATATAGTGGCCTTCTGTGATGGAGTGACTACATCAGTGGATAGGAAATGGTTACACATGTCATTTTTCTGCACTTCTGTAAAGCCTTTGACATGGCTTTACAGCCCCACAACATAGTTGTCTCTAGTTTGGAGAGAGATGGATTTGATTGCACAGGCTGTTTGGTAGGTGAGGAATTGGTTCAACAGTCACATCCAGAGGTTAATGGTCAATGGCTCAGAGTCCCAGTGGACATCAGTGACAAGTTGTGTCCCTCAGGGGTCTGTACTGGGACCAGTGTTATTTAATATCTTCATTAATGACATAGACGAAGGAATTGAGAGCACCCTCAGCAAATTAGCAGAGGACACCAAGCTGAGTGGTGCTGATGACACTCCTGAAGAATGGGATGCCATCCAGAGGGACCTGGACAAGCTCGAGAAGTGGCCCATGGGAATCTAATGAGGTTTAACAAGGCCAAGTGCTGGAGCTGCACCTGGGTATGGACAGCCCCCGGTATCGGCACAGGCTGGGGATGAACAGATCAGAGCAGCCCTGCCCAGAAGAACCTGGGGGTGCTGGTGGGTGAGAGGCTGGACATGCCCCAGCCATGAGCACTCACAGCCCAGAGAGCCAAACGTGTCCTGGGCTGCATCCAGAGCCCCGTGGGCAGCAGGGGAGGGAGGGGATTCTGCCCCTCTGCTCCACTCTGCTGAGACCCACCTGGAGCCCTGCATCCAGCTCTGGGGTCCCAGCACAGGAAGGACAGGGACCTGCTGGAGTGAGTCCAGAGGCTACCAAGATAATTAGAGGGATGGAGAACCTCTCCTACAAGGAAAGGCTGAGAATATTTGAATTGTTAAGCCTGGAAAAGAGAAGGCTTCAGGGTGACCGAATTGCAGCCTTCCAGTACCTGAAGGGAGTATTCAAGACCAATGGAAAGAGACTTTTCACAAGGGCATGTGGTGACAAAACAAGGGAGAATGGCTCCAAACTGAGAGGGCAGGTTTAGATTTGATATTAGGGAGAAATTCTTTACTGAGGTTGGTGAGGAACTGAAACAGGTTGCCCAGAGAAGTTGTGGATGCCCCATTCCCAGAAGTGTTCAAGGCCAGGCTTGATGGAGCTTAGAGCAACCTAACCCAGTGAAGGGTGTTCCTGTCCACAGCCAGGGCTGGAACTGGATGATCTTTAGGGTTCCTTCCAAACCAGGCCATTCTGGGTGACTGTGGTGACTACCAACAGAAGCAGTGGGACTCCCTGATGTTGTCCCTAATGAGCAAGGCTCCAAAGGAGGTTAAGACCTAGAGACACTCTGTTCAGCTAAGTAGAACTAGCACCTGCATCAAGACTAGCAAAGCAAAATGCCCATGTATCCTTTCAGTTATCATAAGAACAAGGTGAGATTATTTCATTACGTTTGAGGGAGTCTTGGATTATTTGTCTTGTTAATGGTGTACTGTACCTAAAAGCTATTACCTGCTGAGTCAGACACAGGCCTTTGTTAAACAAAAGATAACCACTGGTAAGTGGTGCAGAATAGTCCACTCAGCATGAAGATACCTGGAATGAAAGCTGCCACAATGTGCTGTATGTGGAACAAAAGATCTAGGGCCCATGAAGTATCACTTTAAAAAAAAAACCAAAACAAAGTTTTAAAAACAGCTTTCTAAAGAAGTTGGTGCCATTCTGGATTCCAAGAAAACAGTATAGCTTGATGTATGAGAATAGAAAAAAATTAATGCCAGCCTGTGGTCCGAGTAAGTGTACCTAAAGTACATCGTTTAAATTTATAAAAGCTCTTAGCTTGACGGTGATTAACAGTTTGGCAGAGACACCATTGCTACTGAATCCACAGAGTCACAGGAAACATACTATGAATAGTACCACAATGCTGTGAAAGTGGTAGCAGACGGCAAGTTGTAAGACGAGCCTATTCTGTGTCATCAGATAATTATGTTTCATCCAGAAACAGAATAGGTCACTGCTTATCATAAGCAAATTCCTTTGAGCTAGAAATATTCTATATGGAATAGGACAGCAGATGATGATTTGTTTCCATCTTTGATTAGTTACATTTGAAGGGAGGAGTCAAGATTTTTAAGTCTTCACTCCAGATGGAAGTAGTACCTGGTATCAGCTGTATTATGTGAATGTGGGAGATATATGAAGACTTCTGAAAGGAACAGGAAGAAGGAAAGGCATAGAGAACAACAAGACATAAAGGAAGGGAGTAAAAGGAGAACACAATCAGTCTGTTTCTGTGGAGAATGAAAGAACTTTTCAGAGGTATCTACTATGCATCAGTAGATAGATGCATAGTACTATACACTACTACAGAGAGTAGTGGCTCAGGATCAAAGACAAGGCCAAGGGGGAAGAGTGTTTCCTGTATTCAATGTACCAGAGCCTAAGGAAAGCAGTTTAGCAACCATCAAATTCATCTGCATGCACACAAAAAAGTTCATCTTTCAATCAGAAACCATATTTTCTTGCCAGTGGGCAAGTCAGGATGTCAAGAGTTGGGCAAAATAAAAACTTATTTATTAATTTTCAAGTATTTTAATTTAGTATTAATTATGTGGAGAGCTATAGATACACATATATACATAAAGAAAAGCATTACTTTGTGGGTATTGTTTTATACACATATTTTTCAGTTGCTTTTCCAACTCCTTGTTTGTTCTAATACGTACAAAGACAGACTCTCAATCAGCATCTGCTTGTAATAAACTGCAAGTGATAACTACAACACTTACCTTTTCATCTGACAGCCATAAGACAAACAAATAAAAACCAGGCATTAAACATAAGCAAACCTCTCTCCTGCTTCAGTTCAGGACAAACCAGAACACAAACAGAGCAACTCATATAAAAGATTTTCTCAGCAGTGCAACGTCAAACTTTTCATTGAAAAGATGTTTAAATTCATACGATGCCTTTCCCTACACCGCTGAGATCAAATCAACTTTAACACAGTTTTCTTTAGACAGAATCAGTTTTCCCATCACTCGCTGGCCAGAAGACTGACTCGGTTCCCTTCTCTTCTGTCATACATGAACCTGCACTTCTTGGGTCAGCCTTTAATTGCTCAAGAAAAAGGACCCAAACTAACATGAAAATTGAAAGGAAGAGGATGTCACTAAAATTCTCAACAGTCATCATAACAACTTTGGTCTGCTGTGTCTCATTTTTAACTACCAATGTTTTATTTCATAGCTATGTTTGAATTCTCAAAATTCATTAGAAAAAGCAGTTATATTTTGGTGTTTCATAGCAGTGTAATTTGACAGTAGGGAAAGGCAATATGAAAGAATGTAAAATCAGTAAAACATTATTTTTCCATAACACAGGAGACAGGATTCTCCTTCTCATTCATTATCTAAACTGTAAAATAATCTTTTCCCACCAGTAAACAAGTCATACCTAAAAATGATGTTTCCTTCACGATCGGCCTTCCATGCCTTCACAAGAGCAAAATCTCCTGTAATCGATTTCTCCAGAATAAAGTGACGGCCACCAAACTCCCTTACCTACAGAGAAAAGTACAAAATTGAGATGTAGGTTTCTTCCAACAGATTTCACATGTAATACTTATTTTAGGGGTTAATTTTTCAGACTATTATATTTCGACTTCTTTTTGCACTACGTAGTTTTAACTGAAAAACTGTATAACAACAGAGAAACATGGAAAGGCTGTAAACCCCAGTTTTATCACAGTGTCTCTAGTGAAACAGCATGAGAATCCATATTCCTCCTGCTCCATCTACTGGAATTAGACATGGTTTGTCCTGCACATCTACCAGCTAACCAAAAACTGAAGTGCTAAAGCAGAATTATTGAAAAAGTTCATGAACACTGCCCACTATCAGAAACCCCAAATCCAAAATTAAGTTGGCGTGAGATAGACTACTCAAATCATGTCATCTGACAGGCTGAATTTAATTTGGTTTTCCCTGCATTTATGATCAATATTTGCAATGAATGATACTGTGCCTGAAGCCAAAATATGGAACAGGGACACAGTTAAGTCTTTTAATCCTATAGACAGAGATGAAAGTCCACCACTGTTAACAATGTAGAAGGTGAGAGTATACACAAGTATTACTTGAGAATTTTTAGAATTCCTGGAAGGGGGAGGAAGTATGAGAAAAGTGTACATAAGTCAGTTTGCCAGTACCATAAAAGGAGATCTGAGCCTTTATAAAATGGCACTTCTGTGCAAAATGGATGTGGAGAATGGAACTGAACAAATCACGCCAGTCATGTTATTAGTACCCCTCAGTTATTAGATTGAGGAGAGTAAGGGAGATGTTCCCACAGATGTCAAAAGAAAAACAAATTAAGAAAAATGTTATTAAAATTGTAAGCTATTTAATGAACAAAGCATTCCTCCAAATGATAAAACAGCATAATGATGTATGCAGTAAAAAAACTAAGGGAATAAAAAAGACTATGTCAATGTCTATATACTACAAATAGTCATGTATAAAACACATGAAAATCATGGGTTACAGCAGAATTACCTTTACCCCAGAGATGTTCTTGAGGTGAAATTTAATGTTGTATGCAGCCTAATTGGAACACACAATATTAGTCCCACCCATTTCTTCAAGAAAAATTATGGCACTGAGATATCTCTTCCCTTCTCCAAATTCTACATCCAATTTCAAAATTAAACCCTTGTTTCTCCCTTGAAAGCCACATACACTCTTTTTATTTCTTTGCAGTTTTAAATACTGAGACTAAATTGCATTTCAAAGGTTAGGAAGTACATTTCCTGAAATTTGTGTCAACTGAGCTCTTCCTAGTTTAACAGGAAAGTGTCCCATTTCTTCTAAGGCTGAAGCTCCATGTACAGCTGCAGGGCTACTTACTGCATGGCACCTGCCCCCTAACAGGAGATTGTTCTCAAACAGCTCTATGTACTACAGTGGCTGGTACAAAATTTGTTTGAATACACAGCAAATGTGGTCAGAGAACAGTCAATTGAAGAGTAACTCAGCAAGGCAGGCTTTCACTTGGACCAGTTCTTGATGCTAAATCACTCTAGAACATTAAAAACTTTTCAAACACATCACAGAGGACAGCAGTAAGCAATGGGAGCAAAACTAATGTGTCTGGTACCACAGACATCCAGTTAATTGAATATAGTAAGGTTAAACTTAACTCCTTCTTAAACTCCTGTATATCTTGTAAGTATGTTAGAAACTCATTTTTTCAAAGCTGCAGGCTTCCTAATGGCAATCAGACCTCTTACCTCTCTTGGCTCGCTGGCAATGGCAATGGTGCCATCTGTGTTGTACTTGATGGCTGCACCCCCTTCCTGCACCAGTGTCCCATAGCCAGTACTGGTGTAAAATGCTGGGATTCCTGCTCCTCCTGCTCTAATACGTTCAGCAAGCGTACCCTACAGGAAAATATATTTTAAAAAATCATCATTTGGGAACAACAGATCAAAATTTGATGAATGGCTTGAATTAACTTTATTTTATATCCTGTGATTTGGAGCTTTTCCTTCTGTACTCAGTAGACAGATGTATGTGATCATGTATTTCTTCCTCACATTTTAGCTTTCCCATGTGGGACTGGTACTGGATATGGCAAGAAATGCTTGACACACAGTCATAAACTGCTTGAGATGACACTGTCATACAACTACCTGCCAAATCCCAGGCCCCAGCACCTGGCTGTGTCTCCTCTCCTTCAGTTTGTTTTGCAACCCATTATTATTGAGAATAGTACAGGGTTCTTTTTCTCTTTCCCACCTAGCTACATATCCTAGAAGGTTTTTCTTCTCTAACAGTTAATGTTCATTCTAAAACGTCCGAAGAAAAACTTCAGAATCCACTCCAAGCTGAAACAGCCAAACATGGCACACTGAGAAAGGAAGAGGGAGTCCAGTGATCTGGGTTGCCCGTGCCAAGAATACCAAAAAGCTAACAGAGCAGTTTTTACGCTGTTTGACCACCCTGTCTGCACTCTTCTCTGTGTCCAGCTGTAGTACCAATACTAACAGCAAAACTTCTGTCATTATGGACTTATGGCCAAAAATGTTTGCTTTTCCTTAGTGTCATTTTCTGGATTTTTTTTTTTTATATTTTTCCTGGATTCAAAGCAAGACAAGACCATCATGGTCAATTATCCAGCTTAACAGCCTCTACAACATCAATTGCATTTTCCTCAGTTATCCTGAAAGAAACACAATGACTTCTGGTTGGTTTGCAAAGTGATGGCAAGAGGCAGATGCAAACCATGCAACGATACAGGGTCCTGTGTTCTAAGAAGCCTCAGCATTTCAAGATTCCACCATGACCTCTCCCTTACGGTGCACCAATAATACAAAAGTCTCCAATTTTGCCTAAGGTCGCACCAAACTTTTTTACAAAAGACTATTTTTCTTGACACAAATATTTCAAATCCCCACATCTCCTAGTAAGCAATTAATTCACCTTACTGTTAACCATTATACAGTGTAAACCCATTATTTCCATGCTGGGTCTACATAGATTATCTGTCGTTCACAAAGCAAACTACATGTCTAAGGAGTTAATGGTCTTCTAGGTGAAAGTACTGAACATTAAATAGGAAGGAAAAAATGCATTGTGAGATTTGTGACATTTGAAACATTAGACACAACAAGTGTCTGGCTATTTTCAGGTCTGCTGACTGGGTATAAAACAAACTTTTCCATTCATGTCCGGAATTCTACGAAACATTCTCTCACAGCATCCTCATAGGCAAGATCAGGAAGTCTGGACTGCATGAGAGGACAGTGGACTGAGGCGGACTGAGAACTAGCTGAACAGCTGATCCCAGAGCATCATAATCAGTGGCACAGGGTCTATCTGGAGGCTTGTTACTAGTGGTGTCCCCCAGGGCTCAATACAGGGCCCAGTATTGTTTAACTTATTCATCAGTAGTTTGGAGGAAGGGGCAGATACCTCCCCAATGAGTTTGCTGATGACACAAAGCTCAGACTGGCCAACACCCCAGAGAGCTGTGCAGCCCATTCGAAGGACCTCAACAGTTTGGAGAGATGGGCAGAGAACAATCTGAAATTCAGTGAGGGAAAATGCAGGGTCCTGCACCTGAGGAGGAATGATCCCATCCATCAGTGCAGTCTGGAGGCTGACCTGCTGGGAAGCAGCTTGGTGGAGAACAACCTGGGGATCCTGGCAGGCAACAAGCTGTCCATGAGCGACAAGTGTGTGCTTGTCGCACACTTGGTCAAGGCCAGTAGTATCCCGGGGTGCGTCAGGAAGAACATTTGCAACAGGTCATGGGAGCTGACCCTGCCGCTCTACTGAGCCTTGGTGAGACCATGTCTGGACTTCTGTATCCAGTTCTGGGCTCCTCATGACAAGAGAGGCATGGAGCTTCTGGAGTTGGTCCAGTGAACGGTAACAAAGACGATCAAGGGACTGGAGCATCTCTTTTACAAGGAAAGGCTGAGGGAGATGGGCCTGTTCAGCCTCAAGAAGAGGCGACTGAGAGGTAACTTCATCAATGCCTTGTAAGTAGCTGAACAAGGGGTGCCAAGAGGAGGTAGCCAGGCCCTGTCCAGTGGTGCCAAGCAATGGAGCAAAAGGCAATGGGCAAAACCAGATGCATTAGGAAGTTCCATCTGAACATGAGGAAGAACTTCTTTACTCTGACACTGACCACACCCTGGATCAGGTTGCCCAGGGAGGTTGTGGAGCCTCCCTCACTGGAGATATCCAAGAACCATCTGGACACAATCCTGTGGCATGTGCTCTGGGATGAGCAGGGAGGTTGGACCAGATGCTTGAGCAGGGAGGCTGGACCAGATGACCCACTGTGGGTCCTTCCAACCTGACCCATTCCGTGATTCTGTGATTCACAAGAGAGGGAGCTCAAGATACTATTCTCAATACAAACTTAACACAGTTGTTTTTCCCAGAAACCTATATGAATAGCTGTTTAAAGCCCAAAGGTTGGGTGTCACCTCTGAAAGTGCCAAACACTACCATGCTATAGGCTTTAAATCAGAACACCAACTTCACAAAAGTTGATCTCAATAGAACATAACTGCTATTGATGATTTTAGGATCTCATTGCATTCATGCTATTTGAGTAGCTGGGCAGTGCTAAAATAATTAAAAATACGGTGCTAAAAAGTAAAGTTGTAAATTGGCTCATAATAGTATGCAGAGATTAATTTCGATAAGAGTTAATGAACAAGCCAAAAAGAGTTTTGTCTCATAATGAACAGTATCGCCTAATTTGATTCCTGCCCACTAGATGGCAGGCATTGCACACGCAACATACACAAAACCTGCCACCAAGATGGGAACAGAGCAGCTCCTTGACTTCCTTCCCTTCACGAGGCCACAGTGCTGAGTGTATTTTATGCCTTTTCCTACAATCTTCAATAAAATATACATAGGTGTGTGTGTCTATATATATATATAATTCAAATTAATATAATGTATTATTAATTCATTAATTCCACTACAGGAATTTACACAGACAGCCAGTTCTTAACAGATGCGTGACCCTAAGATGGTGTATTGGGTTTGCAAGGTTTTGGTAGCTAGAGGGGTGGCTTCCGTGAGAAGATGCCAGAGGCTTCCCCCAGTGTCCACAGAGCCAGTGCCAGCTGGTTCCAAGGCTGAGCCCATCAGCAAGAGTGCTAGTGCCTCTGAGATAGCCTATTGAAGGAGAAAGAATTTCTTGCACAGATGTAAGTGCATCCAGAGCAGAGAGGAGTGAGAATATGTGAGAGGAACAGCTCTGCAGGCACCAAGGTGATTGAGGGAGGAGGGAGAGGAGGTGCACCAGGTGCTGGAGCTGAGATTCCTCTGCAGCCCGAGGTGCAGCCCATGGTGAGGCAGCTGTGCCCCTGCAGCCCATGGTGGGCCACGTGGGAGCACAGATCCACCTGCAGCTGCTGGAGAACCCCATGCCCAAGCAGGTAAATGCCTGAAAGAAGGCTATTGACCCCATGGGAAGCCCATGCTGGAGCAGGATCCTGGCAGGACCTGTGGCCCCACAGAAAGAGGAGCCCATGCTGGAGCAGGTTTGCTGGCAGGACTTGTGACCCCACAGGGGACTCAGGTTGGAGCAGCCTGTTCCTGAAGGACTGCACCCTGTGGAAGGGACCCACACTGGAGCAGGGGAAGAGCATGAGGGGTCCTCCTGGAGCAGGAAGGAGCAGCACAGTGTGTGATGAACTGACCACATCCCCCTATTCCCTCCTCCCCTTGTGCCACTAGCAGGGAGGAGGTAGATTAAATTGTGAATAAAGTTAGAGCCGGGAAGAAGAGAAGGTTGAGGCAAAGTGTGTGTAGGGGGAGGGCGTGTTAAGATTTGGTTTTACCTCTCTTAGCCTATTCTGACTTGACTGGTATAAACTAAATTAACTTCCCCAAGCTGAGTCTGGTGACTCATGATCATAACTGGTGAGTGCTCTCTCCCTTTACTTATCTTAACCATGAGTCTTTTGTTATATTTTCTCTCCCCTGTCCAGCTGACAGGAGTGAGAGTGCAGCTTTGGTGGACACCTGGAGTCCAGTCAGGGTCAGCCCACCACAGATGGCAAGTTCCTTCTGCACACAAGCAAAATATTTGAATTGCAAAACAATTTTGTAAGAGCACGTAAGCATTACTCTACTCAGTATTTTAGATGGAAAGAAATCACCAGTCTCTTACCTGTGGTGTAAGCTCAACTTCAAGCTCACCAGATAAATACTGGCGTTCAAATTCAGCGTTCTCTCCAACATACGATGACACCATGCGTTTTATCTGCTTTGTCTGAAGCAGAAGGCCAAGTCCAAAATTGTCAACACTGTGTAGAAAAAGCCAGACAATACTGTTTTGTTGTACACAAAGCACTTGGTAAGCTGTAATGACTTAACAAGATAGAACAGTTATCTCCCCCACACATAAGGAATTGAACACAAAACCCAAATTCCAGCTTTTTAGGGGGGAAAGCATCAAAGCTACAATTAAAATTTTAGATTTCAGTGTTCAGACCTCATCTCTTCCAAGGCATTGAATACATCCAAAACTTCTCTTTAAAGTCATTTCACATGTTAACAGCTAAAAATACGAGCTTGACAAGTGGTATTATTTGACGTATCTGCTCCTTTAAAAATTCTTACCAAATTAATAAAAAGTCAGACATGGCTTTGAGTGAATAAAGATATATTTTTGTTTACACTCCTGCTCACCAGGAAAAAGGCAAGTGATTGCTTCGCAGCCCAAGGAGAAAGGCACTTTTGTATTTATAATACTAATTTCTATATGTAGTAAGAGAATGTTTGTATTTAAATTTTCTTATCATAGTAAATAATTTAATTTCTTACTAAATAACCGCCTACTCCAGCAAAGGATTTGGGCACTACAAACAAGATTTTCTTGCCTATGTCAGCTGAAACTGAATGTCATACAGCATTTTTCTTGTGCCAGTGCTTCTAAAATGCTGATATCCTTCGTGACATTTGTCATACTATGTTGTGTACTATTAGATTAGGAACATTTCTCAAGAGTTCCTGAAACCAAGGTGCTCTGTAAAAAATGCTAGTTCAATTCAAGGAGATACAATGTTAATATATAAATATGGAAATAAACGTAGATGATATGATAAAGACATGTTTCTTTCACTTTTCCAGCACATTATGCAGGATGCCAGCAGAGTGGTACATGTGTGTGAAGCTCCTCCACATTTATGTTGGTCTCTGCCATTGTATAAGCACAGAACTCAGACCTTCCAGTCCCACTATAGAAAAGATGCCATGATCCAGAATTACCTCACAAAAAATGATGTATATCTGCCATTAGTTGGGTCAATTCAATATTACTTAATTATCCACACAATGGCTTGACATTTCAGGGTAAGAAATATAGAAAAATATTAAAATAATCCTTTAAGACATCAAGTATTCAGCACTTTGTAATTAACACACACACATGCTTACAATATACGAATCCTGTTGAAAACACCATTCCTGAAGAAGAGCTGCAAAAAAGGACCAGGTCCTTTCACTATTTTTCATAAAATATTACTAGAACTTTACTATTATGCAGTATTCATTTTCAAATATAAAAGTGGTAATGCTTGCCAGCCATAGCACAGGATACAGTGCTGCAGGTGAAGGGAGAGGGGCTGAGCGAGCAGGACCAGCACCAGCTCCTCATCTCCAACCACAGAGCTCCAAGAGCTGCATGGACAGACATGCAGTCACAATGCCTTTGCAACTGCATGCATCATGAGCACTATTTTAAGGTTAGGACTATTTTAAGGAGATGGCCCACTTCAGTGCATACTTAAGCATTTTGGAAACTAGATGAGAGGAAGTGAAACAAGCTCCTCTGATCTGGTTCTCTGAATTTATTCTATGTTCTCTAGATACAAATTAATGTGACTTATTATAAAAGCCTGCTCCCCTCTCCAACTCTGACCTATTAAATAAAAATTAAAAATTTAACTGTGATGCAACTTCCAGTGTTGTGGTGCCAAAGCCTTGGGACTAAAATGTGCGTTGCCTAGAAACAACCTGTGTTTCTAATTCCCTGCAAGAAAAAAAAGTCCTGCATTTTGAAACTAGAAGAGCTGAGAATAGAGAAGAAAAAGGAGTCTTGTGGACAAAAGGGATTACAAAAAAGAATAAAAATTAAAAAGCCAGAATTTCCTGTACAGGTTAATTCAAAGCAGGACAATTCCTCTCACATGAAAACCATCAAACCCTGACCTCTCATTACAAAAGGTAGTAAACAAATGTAACAGACCAGCCAACATCCGATGGCAATTAAACAGGTTGGTATAACTACAGCACTGTGTGGCAAAAGTACAGAATTTAAACAAAATTCTGCAGTGCTTTCTAGTGCAACAACAAGGGGAAGCTTCCTGAACTGCTTGCAAGGCAGAGTTTGCAATTTCTGTATACCATTCAGGTGGTTTACACTGCTCCGATCATTACAAAACTTGGAAGTTACCAAATAGAAACAAGCACTTCTGCATGCAGACAATGAAATATTGAGTGTGCATTCACGTAAGAAAGGATGGCAACAGAGGGTCAGGAGCAGATTTGTAATGGTTAAAAGAATTTCTGCTTCATTTCACTAAGGTCCATAATCCTTCCTCCTACATTCTCAAAGCAGCTACTGAAGCATATTGTCCTTAACAGGATTTTGCATATCATCCTGCAGAATTCCATGTGGATACCCTTGATTTCCTGATCTACTACTGTGAGGTATCTTCTCTCAAAAGAAACTCAGTAGTTACGACGAAATTAAACAGAAAGTTGCACAAAGGTTATTCTGTCACACTCATGGCAAGTTGTTGTTCTCTCTTAAGACACTCTTTTCTTTTCACCTCAAATGCAGCCAATTTGTTCACAAACAAAATTGCTGTGAGGATCTGTTGCTGAGCACACAGGTCATATACAACCTCATTTCCCTAGCACAATGAGAACAGGAATTTCACCTTTCAAAAGTCATGTCCCAGGGTGCTCTGCCTGCGTGGTAACACAAAATTACTTCAACTCCCACATGCATTTAATGTTCAGAGCAGCATCACAAAATCCTGTTGCCATTACTCATATGGGGTTTTTTTAGATGTAAATTTCTTTAAAGAAATACACTGCCATCCATCTTTATTGAGGGTGCAATCGGCATTCAGGTTTCCAGCTAAAATAACCCTTTTGCTTTCACATGCATCAGTTTTCATCTCCCTCCAAAAACCCATTTTGAGCTCTTCAGCCTATTTTATGTTTCCTATGTTTTTCTCTTATATCTGAATATCCTAAGAAACAAACATTTCACACAGAAAACACTGTTCTCACTCCTATTTTCCCTACTCCTTGATTTTCATGTGAATCTCTATCCCAGATTACAAATTTCAAAAACTCTCTGGTTTACAGAAAATTCTTTCAATATAACAATTCAATGGCAATTTTAAGCTATTTGTTCTCCCTTTCCATATTTTGTTGCTTTCTTGATTGTGTTGTTTTAAGCACAAGAGCTTTTTGAACTTTTTAGCTTTAATTATGTTTACCCTCAAAATGTTACCCCTAAAATACATGCCTTGCAGGCAACGCTCCACCTATCAAACAGCAACCGTAAAAAGAAAAAAAGAGCCTTTACTGAATGCTTGAAAAGAATACATCCCATACACCTATTTCAAAAGCTGGATTCAGTCCTTTAAAAATTAAAACAAAGGTAAATGCAATATAAATGTGTTGCCCTAGATAGGAAGGAAGAAGGCGTGGTAGAAGTTGACCTGGTTTTTATGTGTGCTGTCAGAAAAGGGAAAGTACATATTAGTGCTAGACAGTGAATGTGTTCTTTTACCCTCAGAACTGTTTGGATTTCTAGAAGTTTCCCCATTCTGTATTAAGATGAAAAGTGAATCAACAGAATACATGAAACACATACAGGAAAAGAGATCTAAGAGGGCATTCATCAAGGACGTAGGGTACCCAAGTTCCCCAAACTATTGACGCAGACAAGAAAAATTAAGGAGGTCTGATTGTCTAGCAACACTTTGCTTCCTATTGTTTTGTCCCTCTCAGACCTACAAAACCTTCCTGTCAAAAACTATGTCTGCCTTTTGTAATTAAGAAAATTAGTCAAAGATGACTCCTAGACAGATCTAGCCCACACATCTCCCGTATACTGGAAGGAGTCAAAGGCAACATGTCAGTATTTCATTGCAGATAAACAATATTCTGCAGCTCTCAGACCTTCTTCTTTGGTGGCTCAAGCATTACAGCATTACAGAGAAGAAGAGATTAGCTAAGTTTCCAGGCTGATAAAAGCCTCACACACCAACAAGCCCTGCACAGCCTGATGAAGCACGAAATAGAAATCTGCATTCTTATGCACAAAAAAAAGGATACTTGGAATGTCACACACTCTGGCACAAAACATGCAATGGCTTATTGTTTTTTGAGTAAAAGAAGACATTACAAGACAATTACAACTTTCCTCTCTCTCTCTGCCTTTGTAAAGACATTTATTTGTTTCTAAAAAAAGTGGGTGTGGTCAGAACAGACTGGCTGCCCTTACTGGATGGCAAGCAGCATCACTTAGAATGAGGGCTTCCTTCTAGATTTCTTAAAGAGATAGCTTCCTCTACAGTCACTCTTCATAGATTCTCTAGAAGCTGATATTCCTGTGAGATTACACAAGACCAGAAGTCATTGATTATGAAATATTAACATGAATATCTTGAGTTTTGGAGAATTAAAACATGTTGGCCAAGGAGCTAACATGATACGCCACCTCATCTTTCTCCTCTCATGATTTGGGGACTGGAAAGATTAGGAGGGTAACTACATCACCCCTGAAGACTACAGATTGAGAAGGAAAAGAATGCAATAAGAACCCTGGGGCAAGGCTCCACCTCAGGCAGAAACTGAAGTTTCTGCAACTAGCTGTTGCTGCAAAAAAATGCATATTAGTGGTTGGTCCTACTCCTGGAAAACGTTTTATGTAAAGACACCAGTCAGCTTCTGGAGAGAGATGAGCAGTCTTTTTAGGCATTCATCAGCTCCAAGTGTTACATAACGAAGCATGAAACTTGATAACAGATGGACCTGTTCCAGAGCTAGAAATTTTCTTGGCAATAGGCTAGGAGTGGGGAAAGGAAACAATTTCCTCTGACATTCTCCATGTAGAAGAGAAGAGGCTGGTTTTATTTGCAACATCAGCTTCTCAGTCTTCAAAAGGATTTGCTCCAAGTTACATGCAATTATGTCTTCTGACAGATCCACAATTCCTAGGGAAGACTAAATATGCTTCCCAACTAAAAGGAACGCATCAATCACTACCTGCTTGGCATTTCTCAGTAGCAGAGTCTTAAGCTTTCAGGCTCACATGCCTGACTATAGCATGAAACTTTACCAACACGAAAGTTATGTGGATAGAGGTACCATCTGAGTTCTTAGGGACACACATTCTTAGATCCACAAAAATAAAGTATAATCCTGGCAGCCTCAGAAAGAGATTCTTAACAGCCCTTGTGCAGAAAATGAGTAAATGCCTACTAGATGGTGTTTGCCAAAAGACACTGGACTAAAGTGCAGGCACGCCCAGGACAAAACTAATGTAGACAATCAGTCATATAACAGTTCTTCACAACTCGTCTTCCCCAGTCTTACAGCTGGCTCATAATAATGAGAATATGTCCCACAATAATTTATTCATGTGTTACACTGGAAGATTATTAAAGAGCCAGCTCAGATGATAATCTGTTTCTCCTTCTCTGTCCCCCTCTTCCAGAAGGGTATAAAGAATGAGAACAAGATGAGGAGTAGGAGTTAACTAACAGAGGCAGAAAAACCGATTCAGCTCACAGAAAGGTAAATTACTCAGAGGCATATTTGCCTTGTTGTTTCTTGTCTCTAGCCAAATGTCTTGACACTGTCTTCAGGCACCTTCTTTTCCTAGCCATATATCTGATTGCAAATTGCTTAATGGAAAGCAAAAAAGAGGCCGAAGAAAAAGAATCTCTCTGAAGACTGACAAAAGAGGAAGAAGAGAAAAATGTGGGTGTTGCCATATGCTATGGCAGTCCTGTTCAGGAGACAAAGAGACAAAGGTGGG
>VXAZ01003262.1:53205-63673 GCA_013399875.1 Gymnorhina tibicen
AAGGAAGGAAGGAAGGAAGGAAGGAAGGAAGGAAGGAAGGAAGGAAGGAAGGAAGGCCACAGTTGTAGAAAATCACAAAGCCCTGTGTGCAAACTGGTGTGCCTGAGCCTTAATCTGCCTCTACTCCTTCTCTGCAGTGTCTGCACTGCACCCTTGTCCCTCTGGTACTGAAGTCTTCTCACTGGAACTCTGTCCTCTCTGCTCTCATAACTTCATCTCGAGTCTCACAGCAAAATGGCAGTATTGCTCCTCCGCCATCCTCCTCCAAAAATGATGCTCTTCTCCTGTGAGAATGATGGGTGCAGGCAGATAGGCCAAGTCCATATATTGCAGATAATTTCTGAAGAGGAGAAATACTGTACATTGCATGGTTACATCAGCAGCAAGGTCTCCTCTCTCCACATTCTTTTCTGGTATGAAATGGTGTCCTGTGTTTTTGTAACAAGTAAAACAACTCTATTCAGAACTTTTAAAATGTACCATATTTTTCCTTCACAGAGAAGTTACATGTTACAGAAGAAATCTGATAAATATTTTAACTTCATCATGAATGCATCACACTTCAAAAGTCACCCAGCTGAAAGATAGGTTTAAGTTTCACTGTCACTTTTCTAACCAATTCCTCAACTATGCTGAGTTCTATACCTACTTTTTTTCTCATTTGTAATCACAAGCAGAAAGTCATTTCCACAGCTGATTTCTCCATAGTTCCACGTAGTACAAAGTTAGTACAATTTGCCCTGCCAAAATCCTAAATAACCTCCACACTAAAATTAGCTAGATGACCTAGGAAGATTTTCAGGGATTTGCAGTTCACACAGTGTCACCAATTTAACAGCTGTAATAAAGCATCTGATTAGATTCTTTATAAAGAATGCAGACAATAAAAAATAAAAAAATCAAATTCAAATAATCAAATTCACTGAAAATATATACCTTGTCTCCTGATTTTGGCAATTTGCCATGTGCAGGATTTTACGTAACTCCACTCTTCTCTCTCTATCAAGAGAGGTAAGAGTCACTGGTGACCTTGTATTTCATTTCTGAAAGTATATTTAATTTGAGATATTTGAAGAATTTCTTATGCATATACAAAAATTACACACATGATGTAAGACACTCCGAGCATGACCTTGATCCCATCTTTGTGTACAAGCCTCCTTGACAGTCCCTCAGACATTTTCAGTTACCTTTTAACTTCCTGAATCAAGAGATTATCAAATTTGTTTCCTAAAACCACTTGATACCTAACACTATACAGAAAAACTTCACAACCTTCTGTGAATTTGGAATGCAATTTCCACATGATGGTATATACACATTTACATTTTAATACGTTTTTAATAAGTTTAAGTAATATAAAGACAGAAAGATATATTAGATAGATAGATAGATAGATAGATAGATAGATAGATAGATAGATAATTTAGTAACAATAACAGTGGAATTAAGCCACATGAGCTACATGCAAGAAAAACCAGGGAATCCGTGGCAAAAGACGGCAGACACATTTTAGTTTTAACAGAAACATACCATTCAAAGCAATGACTGAAAAATGAGATAACTTTAAACTTTAACTTACAGAACATTTATCAAACCTGTCTTAAATTCAAAATATTTAATTGCTAAGACTATAAAGATACCTTTTGTGCTTTAGAATATGGGGTGCATTAAGTTTACCACTGCATCTGATCCCATGGAGTACCGCCTTTCGGAGATTTGAGAACTACAAATAGCCCAGCCCATTACGAAAACAAGAATATTATGCTTAACAGAGCTAAGTAATGGCACTCAGGCATCATGATCAAAAGTGCAAATGCTTATCTCAAAGTCATCTTAAAAGACTTTCAAAAAGGGTACAGAGACCAAAGGTTCAAAAAGCTATAATGCCTTATAAGAACACAGTCTGAACCAGTGATAATCTGACAGATGCTGTCAATCTCCTTTCAGATGATCACCCAGGTGATAAGCAATTAAGATCTTAACTGTGACTTCTCTATTTTTACTGTAAGTGAAAGCCTTTTGTTCAAATGTACTGCATTCAAAAATTTTTCAGTCTCAAAAGCAGACAAAGCCCAAATTTGATAAGGCAATCAGACCACATATGCAGTTATCACAAGTAATGGGCTTCATTTTCACTCTGCACGAATTCAGCTTATTGAGGTGGTTGAATGAACGAAATGTTGATTTCAGAATGTGATTATAGTTGTAATTATTTATCCATTTTATTAAGCACAATTAATTAAAAATAATAATTTCATGCACTTTTTTTGAACTTTCATTTTAAATATTTGGCTGTATTGACAAGAACAGTTTTTGTTGCAACAGAGGTCCTGAAACAACAGGTCTGACAGCCTGCACTAGGGAAGTCTTAGCATAGGCTGATCCAAAATATCCAAGTTCCAAGTAACTTGAAATCAGGATACAACAAGATACCATGAAGTTACATGGTATTGAAAAAACAGCCAAGAAGGTACTGTATGCTAGTCACAACTATATTGGGAATTTACTGAATCAATATTTAAAATAAGCTTTTTAAAATTTATTTATTTATCCATTCATTCAATTTCATTTATTTATTTTTTATATATTTTTATTAATTTTAATACTGGCAAATGTGAAATGAACCAAATTTAAATAAGAATGAAGAAAATCTTCAATACAATGGATTTTGGTAGCTTACTGAGACAGAATACTCTCAATTTAAAGGGCTTACAAAAACACAGTGTAAAGAAAGGATTTATATTTTGAACAATATAAGCAAAACAAGTTAGAAGGGAAGCTGTGAGAGGTTGTATTTTAGGAGCACACCTATCTGTCGCAGTTATCTTTCACTATTGCCCTGGTTCACAAGCTTCAGTTTCCCCCACAGCAAGTTGTGTAAATACCAGAGGTACTGGATATTTGAACTGCTTCACTTTCAAACACTTTGCCTTGTTTGGCTTGGCAAAAGAGTAACTGCTCTTAAAGGTGCTGTTTCACTGGCTAGCACACAGCGTGAGCACAGCAGCAGACAGCAAGCTGAGCAGTGTGACAAAGAGCACCTCATACACTTCTGTACAACCTGTCATTGAAAAGCCTTAAAAAGGCTAAAAACAGGACTTCACCTTCCAGCAATGACATGATTTGAACAAGTTTTTGCAGGAGGAATCTCCTCCCAATTACACTGCAGCACAGCACAGGAAGTAGGATGTGAACTTGTGAACATCCTACTCCTTTAAAGTTGTTTCCAGACACTGCAAAGCATTTCTAGGCTCTGCTGTATCTTGTTTCCAGCTAGAAAAGTTGGCAAGAATTCTTCAGGACTTCCTAATTACTGCTTTCCCTTAGATGTAAGCGAACCACTGTCTCCATGGCTGCTATTTTAAACAGATAGCTCTATAGCACATTCTGTGGCTCTTGCATATTGAAAGGCATGTGACTTAATCCATGTAGCTGCACTGCTCTCCAGAATAGGCTGTCTGTCTATGTACTTGGCTCCTTCCCTGCTCCAGTTACAAGCTGCCTGGTAACCCCACTGCAGGATGAGAAAATCTGACCACAACCAATTACCTCCTATTTGCTGGAAGAGCTGGAGAAAAGAAAGCAGCTGCAGTCAAGAAATTGAAACACAGCCAGGCATCAACTCCAGCACAAGGTCACCAAAGAAAAGCACGCAAAACCATATGGCAATTTGAAAGTGGCAAATTACTCATCCCACAAAGTGCCTGACACCTCAAGACTACAAGAACAATTCACCCTTTGAATACAGCTGCTGCAGGGTATATGACTGCTGTGCTACTTCAGCTGTAAAGGCATTTATTACTGTTGCAATACTTGGTAATACCACTGTACTTTTGGACACGGTATTAGAAGATGCTAAAAAGATGCACGGTATTAGAAAAGCATGCATTCTGACGTGCTAATTAGAAGATTAGAAATGGTATCAATTGCTGTGATGAGAAATCTGACTTTATTTCTGACGACAGCTGTGTTTTAACCTGGTTTGCAAACACTACCAAACTATAGCAGGCTAGGTTCCCCATAGTAGTAATACAGTAAATAAAAAGATAGATGAAACAAATAAAATAATAAAATAATAAAAATAATAAAAAGATAAGATGAAATAATAAAAAGATAGATGAAATTAATTTTATCATTAATTAAATTTCAAAATAAATTATAGTGTTCAACAGGAGAGTAGAACTTGTATTTTTACAAACTAGACTTTTAAAAAAACCTCTAGATGCCCTTAAGCATTTTCAAATTGTTATACTGTTCTATGAGGAACTCTCCAGGTTTTCATGAATCTTCATGGAAAACTAGTTTCAAGAAAACAGGAATTAAATTTTGCTTTCCTGCCAGCAACCAAGAGTTTTACAGAAATCGCTTCAGCCTCAAAATCCAAAGAACTTTCAGGAAATTTAACATTATTTCAATAAAAATTAATTCTAACATATAGCATCACCAACTATATTCTGAATACAATACAAAATGTCTTCTTTTGTATCCTATTCCACAGTGCTCCTCTTTCCACTTTTTCTCATTTTCAAACTTTTGCCTCCCCCTCAGGAACATCTGTGCAATCTGTCTGCAAATATATGCGTGTTATTCAAAAACAAGACTGTGAGGAAAGTTAATAGTCTCTACTCTAGTGCTTGATCCTTCCACTCAAAGTTATTTGTCTCTTTCTTTCTCCTTTTTATCATCCAGCAGAAATTGTTTCCCACAAGATTCTAAGAAGCTTAAGTTTGACTGTGTATGTACCAAATACCAATACAAATCATCTGTTATCCAATTAATATGCAATTCATATTTTGCATATTAATATTTTTATTTAATTTATTTATATTTTTATCAATGCACTTCAGCTGAGGTGGCTGCAGTTATTTCTCTATATGGAGATCATTCAGTATTGTGGAGTTTACCACAATGAACAGCTTGTGTAAAAATTAGCCTGAATGAGAAGCTGAGAAATTATACATGAAAAAAATATTCTGTCAACACCACATAAATTTCCTAAGAGGCAAACATATTAAAAAAAAAATCAAAAATTTCAAGACCCATTAAAGAGGCTCTCCATTCTTTCATCATAGATATTCTCCACTGGTTTTGTGTTGCCTGGAGTTTTTTTAAAGTAACTGAAATACAGTAAGAGGGTCAGAAAGCACCAATCTGAGTTTAAGAAAATATATCCCTATTTAGAACTTCAGAAAAACACACACATACACACAAAATCACTGATACTACATTTAAAGCATCTAAGTTAGACTTTCCAGTTACAGTCAACCAGTTATATATATATAAATATAAATATTTATAGTAACATAATTGCAACTCTCTACAGCATGACAACTGGTCCCTGACAAAGCTGAGTATACATATAGTACTGACCTTCCTGTGCTCCTTCCAAAAATAATGCTTTCAAACCAAGCTGTCTTGTTAATAAGAAAATTATGACGGTGAAAATAAAGATTTGTTCATATGTATCAGTATTTTCACATAACTGGAATATTTAGTCTGTATGTATTAAACCACAGACATATGAATACCTACCCTGCATTGTTACTGACTGCTGTTATTCCCTTTACTCCGGTCTTCAGTAAACCCCCAATGAGGTTTTCTGGAATCCCACACAATCCAAAACCTACACAAAATGAAAGAAAATTGATTACGTAACAAGTGTTTGAAAGAACATAAGATTGTTCAGAAGTATGGGAATTAAAAATCTTTTCTGAGTAGAACAAGCTCATTAGTCGACTAAATAAATCAACATCTCTGGAAAGAATTGCCCCCTAGTACTGGAATCTCCCACTCACTAGACGCTCCCCAGTTTGGATGAAAGCTGTTTACTCATCGGAGTGGGCCTTTGGGGAAGCACTCCAGGGCCTTGGCTCTTCTTAGGTGTGTCCTCAACCCTGTACTTATTCCTCCTTCTCCTTCTACCCACTTAAGCTTCCTATCTTTGCTGCACATCCCATACTGCTTAGCCTGTAATTAGGTAATAAAAATCTGGGAGTCTGAACACCCATGGGAAGATAGCTAACTGGAATCACAGTAATCTAGATCTCCACTAAGGCACAAGTGCTTCACGCTCCCACCTATTATGCGACAATCCAGTACACCTAAAATGAAATAACATGTCACACTACAAGCACTACCTTTTCACAGAATCACTGAATCAATTAGGTTCTAAAAGACCCCTGAGATCAAGGCCAACCTATCTTGGCCTCAAATCTTCTTTTCTTCAAGCAATAACAAAAACAAAAACAATCAGACAAAAACCCAAAATTCCTGCAGAAGGAATTTTGCCTCATTACGTATCTCCATCTAAGGTTCCCGTGTTTTACAGTTCATTACTTCTGCAATATTAAAACAACCTAATAGATAAATCACTTTTTTTTTTTAATGCAGGTTGAACAGCATGAAATTGTGGAAAGCATCTACAATATCCAAAAGCTCAAGTCACAGTGAAAGTTAGTCACAACTTCTTGACTCTTCCGGAAATGCCTCACATAAGCATTAAGTGTAACATAGATAAGTATTATCTTCACTTCCTAACACAGAAACAGGTTAGGCAATTTGTTCAAGGTCACAGAGACCCAGAGACGAGGCAGACAAAGGATATAGAGAATGCTAACATAAAATAATCAAACCAAATTGTATTTATTCACCATGTGAAATAACAATGTTATCTTGAAAATTCCCAAGCTCATTTTCTGGATTCAAACAGAGTCCAATTTTTGCTAGTGGGGGAAAAAAACTAATTATTTTTCTGAGGCTTTTTCCCCTATGACACAACCTGGATTTTCTCACTGAAAGAGTATGCCCCTCATCAGCAGAGCAGGAAACGACTTGTTTAAAAAAACCATGCAATTCCATGCATTCTCAAATTAGTTAACGGTAAAAGAAACAAGGTAAATGAGTAAAAAGTATCTTATTAACATAACATGATTGCATCCATAAAGAATTTAAATATTTACCACCAATAAGTATAGTTGCCCCATTGGGTATATCTTTTACAGCTTCAACAGGATCAGTGTAAAATTTGGTGTTGCGATGACAGCTGGTAGAAAAATAGCACCCACAAATCTGCAACAACAATAAAAGAAACAAGTGAATGAACAAAAGGCATTATACAGTAGCTTTGTAATGAAGTCGATGCCTCTGGCTAGATAGGAGGGAAAATAGATTAAAAAAGATATTGCTACTGTAAATACTAAGCGGAGGGGGAAGGGGGGAAGGGGGAAGGAGGGAGGGAAGTACGTTGCAGGTCTCAGAAACAAGACAAAGTTACTGAATTACTGACAAATTGTGGCTTTCTGAGAACAGATTTACAAATGCAATTCCTCAGCACAAGTTGGAGCCATCCACAGACTTCTTAAACCTATTTATTGCTACATGAGCTTCAAAGACATCCAGACACTAAACAAACAGAAACTGCTGAAAGAAAGACAACACCGCCACAAAAATTTGAGTGGAAGCCAAGGAACAATAGGAAGGACAGCACTGTACTGGCAGTATAGTAAGCAGGGACACCGTTCCACAGAGCAGACCCTCCCCCAACTTCCTTGTGTAGTCTTAGAGCTCCTTGTATTGTTGAAGAACAGCCCAGAATCAAGAAGACTCCAAGAAATGCATGAAATATGGAGGACAAGAGGGAAATCAATACAAATCCCATCTCCAAACCTGGACCTCACAGTGCAAAGCCATCACACAGTAGTCATCACAAGTTATGCATGTACTGTTATGTCCTTGGGTCACAGTTATCTTTTTTTCTCTTTAAGTATTTACCACTAATAATTAATGCATTAATACTACTCATGGATTTGTTCAGACACCAGACGAAAAACTGACACTTAAGTCACTATGTTGAAACAGTCTCAATAAATTCAAAAAATCTGGAAACTAAAGTACTACCTACTGGTGTACTACCTACTGGCGTTTCAACTTCAAGCTTGATAGCAAAAGTGAAAAAAATTACATTGTGAAAGAGGGAGAAAAATTAAGAAATAAGCAAGGTAATCTACACATTTTAAAGACAATAGTCCAATTCTTCCCTGAAGAGCTACCTTAAGAGTTACCTACAGTTACAACCAAGGCAACATTTTTTGGCTCAGTTTCAATATTACACAACCTGTCCTCTTTATAAAATTAAAGCTGCAAGAGTTTATACTGACTATTAAGGAAAGCTTTCTGAATGGAAGCTTACCTCCTTCCCAGTGGAAACACTGATGTTCCTCTGCTTTGATGGGCTCAATAAAAAGTCATTTTGTAGGTCATAACAAACAATGTCACATGAGAAAAACTACAACAGCCTTCTGCATGCCAAATTATACCATGAATGTTTTGCCACTGATCCACGGTATTCAAAAAGTCACGGAGTCAGGTGCAGTCCCTTGAAACTTCCCTGAGGGAAACATTGTGCCCATCTTTAAAAAGGGTAAAAAAGAGGACCCAAGGAACTACCACCCTGTCAGCCTCACCTCTGTGCCTGGGAAGATCACAGAACAGATCTTCCCAGAAGCTGTGCTAAGGCACATGGAGGACAGGGAGGTGATTCGGGACAGCCAGCACAGCTTCACTGAGGGCAAGTCCTGCCTGACCAGTCTGGTGACCCTCTGTGGGGGAGTGACCACATCAGTAGACAAGGGAAGGGCTATGAATTCATCTGCACTTCTGTAAAGCCTTTGACACAGTTCCCCACAACATCTTTGTCTAATTTGGAGACAGATGGATTTGATTGCATGGATTTGGTGGATGAAGAACTGGTTGGATGGCCACATCCAGAGGGGAGTGGTCAATGGCTCAGAGTCCTGATGGATATTGCTGATGCATGATGTCCCTCAGGGGTTGGTATTGGGACCACAACTGTTTAATATCTTCATAAATGACAAAGAGACATCAAGTACACCCTCAGTCAGTTTGTAGGTGACACCAAGCTAACCAGTGCAGCTGACACCCTGAGGAATGGGATGCCATCCAGAAGGACCTGGACAAGATCAAGAAGTTGGCCCATGGGAATCTTATAGGGTTCCACAAGGCCAAATGCAAGGTGCTCCACCTGCATCAGGGAAATCCCAGGCCTGAGTACAGACTGGGAGAAGAACTCATTGACTCACTGGTGCTGCTGGTGGGTGAAAGGCTGAGCACTCAGCTCAGAGAGCCAAAAGTGTCCTGGGCGGCATTCAGGGCAGTGTGGGCAGCAAGGGAGGGAGGGGATTGTGCCCCTCTGCTCCACTCTGGTGAGACCCACCTGGAGCACTGCATCCAGCTCTGGGGTCCTCTGAACAGGAAAGACATGGACCTGTCAGAGCAGGTCCAGAGGAGTGTTATGTGCTGGCAGCCTTTGGAATCACAGTACAACAGGGCTGCAAGAAAGCTTGAGGGCCAGGGCTAGAGGGAGGCCAGGCTCCTGCTGTGTCCCAGTACCCACACACAGGAAAATATTCAGAGGCCACGTGGAACCTTTTCTTTAATCTTCCCTACTGTGTGCAACAGTGGTGAACAGAGCAGCACGTGTTACACAAGCATGCGTTTGCAGGTTGGATGTCTCCAATAAGTGTATCTGCCCTTCTATCCTAAATATGTTCCTCTCAGCCCCTTTCATACCCACCCCGTTGTTTGACTGCAGTGGGCACCTATGCTTCCCTGCACATCGAGGCAGCAAGCTAAGACCTCAGGAGCTGGCAACAGTTCTGGCAGGTTTAAGAAAGTAACGTGGGGACAGATGAACTCCTAGAATAACCAACAGAATTAAATTATCTGGAAAAGCAAAAATATGACTTAGTAAAACAAAACCTGAAAGCGCTAAGATTTGTACATAAGGATATCAGAAGTAGTAAACACAGGCATAAGAAGGTGAGCTTTTTCAACTAAAATAAATTAAGAAAAGCCACAGAGACCCTTCTGGCTGAAGAGACAAAAAAATAACTTTGCTATGGTTACATGTGGGCTGGAAACCATTAAATCTGCGAGGTTTGGCAGAAGCTTCCCACAGGAAGGGCAAAGCAAGCGAGCGAGGGAGCTGCACGGCTGCACAGCACACGTTTATGGCCAGCAGTAGATGGCCGGGCTGCCAGCGGGTTGCGCACACCTGCTCCCCACCTCCGGGCGAGGAGGCGGTGAGAGCAACATGGGAACTGTAACTGTGCTGCCTTCTGAAATTACGGGAAACCAAATTTTAAAAAAATTAAAAAAATAAAAAATTAAATATAAAAACAAGACCAAAAAAACCGCAAAGCCAACCCTCCGTGCCAGCCTCTCAAGGTCACCGCATCCCCAACCGCCGCCGGGCCCGGGCCTGCGGCGGGGCCGCGCTCTGCCCTCTCTCCTCGTCCCCGCCGCCCGCGGGGCTCCCGTGGCACAAACCCCTCGAGAACAAAGCCATGGCTTCCCCGCGGGGCGGGAAGCGCCTCGTCCGGGGTGGCAGGGCGGCCGCCCACCCGGGGGCTCGGCCACCCGCCGCGACACAAACCGATCCCAGTGA
>VXAZ01003262.1:64118-79629 GCA_013399875.1 Gymnorhina tibicen
GGGTTCCCCTCGGCCTCGGCCCGGGCGCCGTCCGGGACCCGGGAGAGCTGTCCAGCCGCCCTGCGGCTGCCGAGCACAGGCAGCCCGTCCCGGGCGCTGTCCCACGGAAGGGAGCAGCCCCCACCGATAGCTTCCACTGATACCCCGCTCCATCGTCAGCGGTTTTGTTCATAAAAACCATCAGAACCCGCGCAAAACACATGTGGGCAAAATGTATCAATCAGCGGCGCTTCAGTGTTACAATGCTACAATCACTTCAGAAAACAAGGGCTTTTCCTGTTTTCCTTTCCTTTTTCCTGTTTTCCTTTCCACGATTTCCACAGATGGACAACTCAGATGTGCTATCTCAGCTGTTTCCCCTGTGAAGTTAAGGTGGCTTAAATTCCTGTGTTGTGACTTTGTGACCAAGGACTAGCATCATGGGAATTAAGGAAAGGGCAGAGGCTTTCAGTGGTTAAGTTTCCAGTCAGGGTGACCCAGACTCCAGAAAGCACATGGTCTCCACAGAGCACTGGGATGCTATGTTTGGGTGGGAAAATGTTACTAGAATAGATGTATACTTGTTGAAGCAGCAGCCACATGATGTGAACTGCTGGCCCTTCTGCTGCTGCTAGAAGGAAAATTCAAAGCATGCCTCTACTATTATTTACACTTTCTAAAAATACCCCAAGTGATCAGCGCATGCCCTAACAATGCCCAATGCAACAGAAGAAGTCACAGAAAAAATGCAAGAAGCTGTTTATAGGCAGGAAAAGAGAAATTCTCCTCATGCACATGACAGGAGGTCACACTTCTGGCAGGTCATGCTGACCCTTGTCTTGTTTCCAGGCTGTTTCCAATGCAGCTGCCAGCCTCACTGTAATTTGCCATTGTGGTAATCAACACACAGAAGGGTAAGTTGCAAGGAAAACAAGGTCTTCAGAGTGTGCTGCTGGTCTACAAAGTGGTTTTGCACAACCTGACCATTTTATTCAGAGCCTTGCTGGTGGTGGTCCATGGCCTGTGGCATGCCACTCTCTTATAAAAGCATTTAAAAAGGTGCCGGTTCCTGTACTTACAGTTCACATCACAGGCAAACCTTGCAGATACCAGTGAAGTGTGGTGGGGACACCTTCACAGTCGTGAAGGTTTTCAGTTCTTTTGGGTTTTTTTTTCTAGTTATTCACCATATTTAGCTAGTCAGTTAAGTCTGGGGCAGTTCCAAGTGAAAAAAGCTACAAATTCCAGGGGCATAATGAACTAAAACCAAAATAACAGCACAGCTTGTATTCTTCCAGGACTAAGCAGAAAAGTTTCCCAGGACTGGATTTCTGAACCTTTGTTCTACCTAAATTTCATATAAACAAGTAAATTCCTTAAGTCACATTTCCTTTCATGACAAAATTTTCCAAAGCATAGAAAAACTTATTCTCTTCAGTTGAGTAAGCTATCTTCCTTTAAACCAACAGTGTGCACTCTAGAACTTAGCAAAGAGTTCAGTGTTGAGTATTTGCTATATATCCAGCTAGCATTTATTTTGCATGGAGTTTGCCCTATTTGGGATTCCAACAGTGTTCCTTCTTGCAGACTGAAAGAAGGTGGCTAACTGCATGCAGTAGGTATAGCAATGAGTATTAATACCTCCTTGGAATATCTATTATGCAAAACTGGTTATTCCACTTAAATAAATTAGTTTATGAACTAAATTTTCCTTACTAGGCCCTACAGATTATGTAAAACTAATCTTAAAAAAAATTGCAAAGTTCACATGTTTTGGACTGCAAGCATTTTATTTTGGCTTAGAAAAGCTCCAACCATGACTGAAAGAGTAGATAAAATAATTTGTTCCGGAGTAGCTTAGAAAGCACAGTAGATCATCAACTTTTTCTTTAAGATGTCTTAAAGCTCTTCACACAACCAGAACTGCAACTAAGCACCCAATGCGAAACAAGTCTCTAAAATGATCAAGACTTTTTCAAATCTTATTTTGTTTAGTGAAGTAAATCACATGACCGCAGTAAATGTGATTTTAACTTTAAAACACTTTCCAAATTCAACAGCGTTTACAAATGAGGAGAGTTTTGAGTCCTTGGTGCCCAAAACAAGTCAGCAGGTAGACATTCTGGAGCTACCACAGGTTAATCATTATATACACTGTATAACACCAGCTTACTTATACTACTACCAAGCATATGATGTCAAAGTCAGCACAGCAATACAGTGAAATAATATTGCCCAAAGAAGTCATCAAAGAGTTAGCAGGTAGTTCGGAGGTTTGATTTAGCTGCACAGGGGGAAGAACCGGACTTCCCAGGTAAAGAACTTTGTTTCTAGATTATTTTTTTTTCTTAAATTTAGTTGTACTTGACCTAGGCTTTAGCTAAATTTACCTTTCTCTCAGACCCACTGGAATTTGGCAGGAAAATTCAGTTAGTGAGGCATGAAAACCATATAGGGAGCCACAGAGAAGGGAAAGCTCATTTAACTCTGCAGCAACTAGAACACACAGACAATACCTAAACTTACCTTCAACAAGTTAATAAGTCCCAGTTCTGAAACAAGAGTTTGGTGTTTCAGTACTTTTGATTACTACTCAAAATACGAAAGTATTTTTTATATTATTCATTTAAGAGCACTTGCAACTCATCTTTGAAAAATGCAATGAACCTGATTCCCTTGATATGGGATGGCAAGTCAAAGAAAATTGAAACACTATTTCATGGCATCCTCATATACCTGTGACAATGGAGTGCTCCAGGGAAAATGAACAAAGGAAGGATATAAAACTTAGGATATTGATATAAAGGCATTAAATAATTATAAATATGATGAGACTATGAAAATACTTACGAGCTCTGTGCAATACATTCAACAATTTTAGGATCAACTCATAGCACTTACAGGTAAGTAACTAGGGGAAGACAAAAGGGCTGCTACCTGCATGACTAATGATCACATTAGCAAGCCATGGAAACTTAAATTTTCAATTTATTAACAAGATCTCAGTGAAAGGAAGGTCATTACAATGAAAAATTAATATGTACAAGTCTTATTAAAACTATACATGTCAAAAGTCAGCAGGGATTTGACAAATGAAAGTTCAAACATAATTAAATAAAAATACCAAAGGCAAAATTAAACTGGAAAACAAACAAGCAATAACAAAACCTCCCAAACCCTAAAAGCCATTTTCTAGATGGTTATGGCAATGCAAAGCAAATGAGAGAAGCACAGAGCCAAGGTTTTTAAGGAAACAACACTTGGACCTGTTGAGGAATCTCTTTGCTAACTTTCCCTTTATAATCCTGATCTTAAGGTAAAGAGGGGATACCAAATTATGAAAGGACAGTGAAGCTACATAATAAGGAAGAACAAACACCCCTTTGGCAAGAGCAGTTCTTTATCCCTGAAGGACTTCTTGAGCAGATAATATTAAGTCCTCAAATATTTTTGTTACAGTGAATATTGTAGTAGAATACTACAGCTCATCTAATTAAGAATTTTTTTTTAATTTAACAATTTAAAATAAAACTAAAAAAAAATGAAACCAAACCAACTAAACAAAAAACCCCACTAACTGGATGAGGTTTGTGAAAAAACAATCTTAGGGGATTTTTTTTTTTGTTGGTTTCATACTTGTCCAGTTTTCCTTATACCAGAGTCATATTTTAGGTAGAATGCCCTATTTTCATATAAATTATAGAAAAGCTTCTACATCTTGTCAGACTATCATATCATTATTACAAGCTAAGACACGCAACTATGAAAAACTTCTTAGAAGCCACGGAATATTTTACAGTTGGGCAAAATTTGAGAATTAAAGTTACCGCAGGAAATTATTAACCTTGACAGCACTTGAGAACTAGCCACTGAAATATCAGCAGTTAAATCAAGAGTTAAGTAGTTACTGCAATTTGGTAATCTTAAAAAAAAAAAGACAAAACTTCAAAACTTTCTCCCCACTGTAAATGCTGCATCTCAATTCAAAACCACAGTACTTACAAGGTCTAATTATATAGCACTTAAAAATTAAGGTGTCATTTTTCTTTAAATAGAACCACAAAGTCTGTTACTCAGCATGATCCTTGGCATTTCTATTCATGTTTATATACTGCTCATTTAGTAACTGGTGTTAATATTGTCTGAATAAGTTAAGTGCAGGAACCTTTGGCAGTGACAGTCAGTATGTCTAATAGTTCTGGAGAAAGGATACGTGACTTATCATTCCTTTGCAGCAGGAGTGAGGAAAACCCAAAATGCCTATTCAGCAGATATTTACAGACATCAGCTGCACAAGTTCCATATGTTTGTGTATTGATATTTATGGAGGATGGTATAAATTCCTATTCAGAAAATGCTACTACCCTCTGACTCCTCACATTTGCCAGGAATTTTCTGCTGCAAGAACACAACAGAACTGGAAAGTCTTTCCCCCCACACCCTCTGGTCAAACTGAAAGAATGGGGTTTTTCACACTCCATACCAATGGTGCTGTAAGGGTAAACATAGCAAAAGTGGCTACTGAAACAAGAAACTGTAAACAGGAATCCTGAGCAGCTGTCACACTGCGAGTCAGTTCATGTTTGGTAACACTACTGTAACAGGCTTTTCTGGATTCTGCAATGCAATGTTAGCATTAAGAAGTTGCAGAGGGTTCTTTTAAACAAGAGCAACAGAATGTACCATAAGAACAGAACCAAGGAAGACTTTGTAAAACTACTAGCGAAGCAATTTTATTCCTTCTGTTTGATACACAACATATAAAAAGGAATACAGAGCCTTAATAAGATTATGCAGGTATTCTTTTGCAGAGGTTGTACACAGTAAACAGATCACATGCACACAGCCTATCCCACACCTCACTAGTGCTACACAATAAGACTGCAGGGCCAAGCTGCCAAAGCTGTAAATGAAGAAAGGCAACACCTGCCTGTTCGGCAGGTTTCGCCTGCAACTGTGGTTTCCTCTTTGAAACTTGGACTTTGCCATCTATTTCATGGGTGTGGAACTTAATTGGAAAGCACTATTTCTTGTCTACAAGAATCCAGCACGCAAACTCATGCATGTAATCTAAGCCCTTGTAATTACTTTATCATCTACTGACAGGGGAGACAATTCCATGCATGCACTGACAAAACCAAGTGCCAATCCATCTTCCAACTGATTTGGATGCTAATTATTTTGCCTAATTCTTCTAGTCCATCCAACTGCAGAAGGAACAGCCATCTGGAGTTCAGAATAGCTTCCTCCTTACAGTGGGCAGCTCATCAATGGCTTGGTTAGTATTCTCAACAGTCCAAAACTTGCACATCTAAAAGCAGACAGTCCTTTACCATGACATTTCATTTCTCAGTCACAAGCGAATTAACAGAACTAGGAAGGAATACAACAACTTTCACTCAAGATATATGGCAAAATATGAAACTTTTGCTGTTAATTTTTTGGAAAGTGATTTAAAATGAACTACAATTCATTCCTCTGTCTTTTTAAAATGCCTCTTAGAATCCATTAGTCTTAGAGTATCATGTTTTCCTTCAGCTATCCCCTAGTTTTGGTAAAGTATATGTCTGATTTTAAAACTGGTTCTACAAATACACACTCAGAAGAAGCTCTGAAACCTGCTAAGCCTAAGCAGCAGATTCCCTGCATTTACAAGCACACAGCTGCTTGTTGCAAAGCTCTTGGGTTTCTTGCTCTCAATTTCACCATACCCAAGCATCTCCTCCGAGATCCTGATAGTTTGTTTCAGGAGCCAGTTTGAAGCCATACCCTAACTGCTCACTGAAGACTTCCATGCTCTGGTTTTTGGGTTTTGCAGAGTTTCAGTAAACGCAATCATTTCACATTGACATCTCTTCCAGGAGATGTCTTGGTTAAAAGCTGAACTATACTGAGCGTGTTGGTGACACCCCGTGGCATCCTGCTGAACTCTCTAACACAAATGGCTTCGAGGTCTTTGACATTTGTCTTCTCAGCACCAATGCTAGTACTCACTTAAGACTAGCAGGCCCCCAGTAAAGCGCTACCTCCGTACAAAGTTTGGTATAGAGAAGATTAGGTAGCAACGGTAACCAGTAAGACTGGATTGAAACTAATTACTATGGGAATGGCAAAAAGGTCTCAAGATTCCCACCTGATTTTAGAATGTATAATTAACATAACTAGATCATTTATCCAAGTGATAAACATGATGCTTTTTGCTCGTAGCACATTTATATTGTTAGTAAATTCAAGCAAGCACCTGAAGAATTTCACTTAGCTTGCAAGTTATGCTCAACAGGAATCAGAAAATTTGTCAACAATCTTGGATTTTTTGTTTACCTCACAGGGTAAAACTTTGATTATGATTACCATAGTTTGCCACTTCAACAGTTGCGCACCATAACAGAGGAATTACCTGTGACAAAATTAGGTCTTCAAAATCAGTATGTTTATATTTAATTTCTTATGACTTCAAAAGATGGGGTTGAACATAGGCTCAAGAGGGTACTCTTGGCAGTTGCACTCACAAGTAGCAGATTTCCAGCAAGTCAACCAGAATACCACAGACACTTCACATCCTCCTCCACACTTAAGTACAACAATCGGGGACTTGTTGCTCAAGCAAGAGCAGTGCATCAATTTGCATGGCTGAACATCCAACTGCAGTACTGGAAAAGGGGTGGGGAGGCTTTTAACACAGATGAAACTTCCAGCCACATTCATCTGAAAGATACAATCACGTAAGCACAACTTAAAAGTATAGGAGTGGGAAGAAGGGGCAAGAGAGCAGAGCAGCTCATTAAACTAATTTTCTTCTAAGAGTAATGCTTGCCAGACTAAGGCATGACACCCGTCTTGTGTACACCTCAGGTACACATTTTTTCTTGTCCATTGCATGATCCTTTCAGGAATGTTGATTGGTTGGTTTGGGTTTTTTTTTCCTCAAGACAAACGCCAGAAGAACAAGAAAAACTTTAATGCTAAGTGCTACATAGATTAGTACAACATCCCAATTAGTGGATTTAATTGTGCTATGATCCAAGGGAATTAACTGTATAAAACCTCTTACAGAGGCAAAAAACTTCAGTAAAAGCCAAATAAAGGTTCTCTCAGGGTACACTACACATAACAGTTTCAGAAGGAAGCTACAGTCTCATTTTACAGACATTCAGATCAGCTTGATGATTCAGCTGCACACTAGGTTTGTGCAAGAAATGGGTAGCATTCAGCCAAATAAGTGAGCTGATGTTGCACACCAAACCATCACACAATTCTAGAATTAATACAATTAAAGATGGGAACACGCAGTAACTGACAAGAGTCTGTTTGACCAAAGAACATTACTTCTATGTTTGCTGTAAGTCAACTGTGAAATAGTACCATAAATTACACAGTGATCTATAGCATCTGGAGACTGGGATGAAGATTGATGTACGCAAGTGTGGATATGAAAAGGGCTGTTAGAAAGGTTTTTCCAGCTTCTTGCAATATTCTGTGTGAATCTTTCCTTTCTCACGCAAGCTATGAAAACAGTGAAATGGTTTTTGTATAACTATCTGGGTACCTGGTGTTTGTCTAAGTTCTGTTTATGCTGCACTGGAGAAATGTTATTGAAATGGGTGTTGTAAGACCTTAGCCAATCACCCTAGGGGGTGGGTGATCACTGACCAATCAACTTATGTAATTACACATATAAGTGCAGATTAATTTAATTAAATACGACACTTTCTTGCTGGATACGAGTGGTTTCATTTCTTCATCCCTGGTAAGCAGCCACAGGCAAGTTCTCCCAGAGAAACACTGACAGAAGCCAATAAAAGATGTGGCTGGCACAGCATTCCTCTGGATGAAGGCATACAGAGTACATACCATTCTTTGTTCATTAACCATGTAATAGAAAAACTCAGGTTTCCTTGCCTGTTGAAAGTAAACCATTTCATTACTTACAGATTTATGATTCCTTTTTAAAAAGAAATTACTTCACATCTGCCTCAAACAGCAAAAGTTCCTATAAGTCAGTCTTTAATGCTTCCCTCTTCTAGGGAGGTCACTTTAGCAGAGAGCAGTTCCAACATCAAAGTTCAGTGCATGCCACTCTAACAACCAAAAATCAAACTGCTAAATCATCTTCTGTGTTCAGAACCTATTTTTTTTTAGCATTTGTAGCAGCTTCTATTTTATCAGCTTGGTATTGACAGAAACACACCTCTTCCATCTCAGCAATTGATAAAGTCAAAACTGGTTTCACTGAATATTTACAGAAAGAGTAGGTAACAATTTCTGGTGTGACTACATATACATCTAGCTCTTAAAATGGATGCAACTAAAGTAAGCTGCAGCAGTGCCTGAAGTACAGGAAGAAAAAATACCACTTCCTTTATCAAATGCATTAACATACAACCATTTGGTGGTTTGTTTCGGTTTAGGTTGTTTGGAGCTTTTTAATTTTTTTTTTTTTTTTACAGGAGACATCTTGAAGGCTGGGTGACATCTCCTTCACCGTTAAGGGCTGATTTTTTCACACCTGCCCACTTGACTAGGTATGAAAAGAAGCAACACTTAAATCGTAGCCAGGGATTGAAAAGGAGAAGTAAGGACCAAGCAAGCAAAGGATCTGAAGAAGGGGATGTCTCAGTCTCACAAGCCTTTTTCAGTCCCAAAGCTGACAACATGGAAAGCATTGTATTTCACTCAAGGCATGAAGCACCATCTCCTCCACTCACACGTTAGCTACCAGAGTTCTTCTGGTATTCTTAACAGAGCTGTTCCTTTGATGAAAAATTGTATCTATCTACCAACTACACAGGAATGAACAACAGTACATATCCAATCAAAACACTGATTTCTTATGTAAATCAAACCATTTGGGGAAGAAAACACAATTTTGCTTTTTACATTCTATTTTTTTTTTCATAAGACATAAGACAAACAACAGCAAAATATCTTACTATCTGTAAGTAGATAGCTTTTCACTTCTAAAGTACTCCAGTAAATGACACTTCTTTTTCTGTGGGGTGGGGATGGCTTTGATGGGTTTTTGTTTTGTTGGTTGTTTGGTTGGTTTTGTTTGGGGTTTTTTTGGTTGGTTAGCTGGTTGATTGGTTGGTCGGTTGGTTTGGTGGAACACAGGCAATGACAGAATGAATAGCATATCACCTCAAAGGGGGAAAATGTATTTAGTCAATTATTCTTTTAAAATATTCAAGTTAGTAACATTCTGAATATTGTGTAAATTTGTTTTATGTTACTGCAATAGGCACTGAGGTACTAGCTTTTTCCTAGCAGGTAAAGAGATTAAGAAGGCTAGGGAAACAATATCGTGAAATGTAGCACTTTCATAACTAGACAACATAAAATACTTGATGATTGACTGTCAGATAGTAGCAAGATTTTGTTAAAAACAAAAGGAAAACTTACTGTTTTTCCCTCATACATGGAAGCTCTTTATTATTTATAGTTCATGAGGGGAAGTTCATGAAGGGTATTGCTGGATGTTATAAGTAGGGAACTGGCTTTCCTATGTTGGTGAGTTTGTTGATTGTGCATTGATGAGTTAGTAGGTTAATGAGTCCATTGTACTCTGAGTGGTGTTTTATGTGAAGTAAGTAATTGTACAAGTTAATGAATGCCCTTGTGTAAAGTTTGTATTTATGATTAGAAGCTGGACATAGAAGTTTCGGGACATGATGTAAAAAGGGGTGCGGGTGGTAACCACATTGGCAAAGGGGGGAAGACAGAGGACCCCACTGGACAATTGCATGCCAGTGAAGAAGATCCCTGGACCAGAACCAGCCAATCTGAACACCGTGAGGGGGTGGGGCAAGGGAGGAGCCGGGCTTGGCTCCGGGGTATAAAAAATATCTCCCTAGCCCAGTGGGCGTGCTTCTGGGCATCCCTGACTCTGGGTTAAGCAACCAGCGCTGTTTCCTTTGTTTTGTAGCTCAGCAGTTCACTAACTATGGTCTCTTATTGTCTATAATTTGTTTTTCATTAATAAAAACCTTGTTAAAAGTTAATTGGTGAAGGAATTCATTACACTGGACAAAATGTTGAAGCAAGTGCTTCATTTCTCTAACCAAAGGTATGTAGTTTCAGGATGATTTAACTGTACTTTCACAGCTGTACTTCTGCATTTTAAGTAATTAAATACTAAAAGGTAGTTTTAAAAAAATCTTTATTGACAAGTAAGTGTGGGTTTGATCCTTGCTGCCTTTGTTTCAGTTTGTTTTATGGGCAACACCTATTTTGCAGTGAGGCTGGAAAGCATCAACTGATAGGGGCAAAACCCCAATCAAATTTTGCAGTGGAAAGGGACCTGTGGATGCTGGTGACAGCAGCTGAACATGAGCCAGCAGTGCCCAGGTGGCCAAGAAAGCCAATGGCACCTGGCCTGGCTCAGCAACAGTGTGGCCAGCAGGGCCAGGGCAGGGATTGTCCCCCTGTACTGGGCACTCATGAGGGCACACCTCACATCCTGCTCTGGGCCCTGCAATTCAGGGAAGATATTGAGGGGCTGGGGTGAGTCCAGAGAAGGGAATGGAGCTGGGGAAGGGTCTGGAGCACAAGTCCTGTGAGGAGCAGCTGAGGGAGCTGGGGGTGTTCAGCCTGGAGAAAAGGAGGCTCAGGGGAGACCTTATCACTCTCCACAACTGCCTGACAGGAGGGTGTGTCCAGGTGGGGGTCTGCCTCTTCTCCCAGGCCATCAGCAACAGGAAGAGAGGAAACAGTCTCAAACTGTGCCATGGTAGGTTTGGGTTGGACATAATACTAGTACTAACCTAGTACTAGTATAACCTAGTACTTCACAAAATACTTCTGTAATAAGTGAATAAATGATAAATGTTGGCTTTCGCAAATACGGATTTAACATTCACTAGTGATAATGTATTATGCAAAATAGTCTTAAAGTAAAATATAGTTAAGTAGGAATAAGGTTAGAATGTATTGTAACCTCGAAGTAGTTGTAATATGTTAGGAAACGTAGTAATAAGTACATTATAATAAATGTTTTTAAGTTGATAAGCCACAGAGCCGAAGAGCAAGACATGTTAGAGAGATAAAGGAGATAAACCACAAGCATCCCAGGAAGCGTGTTATCTCATAAAATTCACAGCTCCCCAAAGAAACTGTCATCTACACCGGAGGAGGATCTCTGCTCTCAACTCCGAGAGAATCCAGAGGATCTGAGAAGGCGCTGTGCTGGCGGGAGCGGGCAGAGATCAAGAGGGGGGAAGCTAAGGTAAGTGTAAATTTCCTTCTGAGCTTAATGAATATGTAACACTTAGAGAAGGTACTTAAGTTCTCAATANGGGAAGCTAAGTTAAGTGTAAATTTCCTTCTGAGCTTAATGAATATGTAACACTTAGAGAAGGTACTTAAGTTCTCAATAGAATGAATGAAGTTGCGCCTCTAGCAATCAGCTAAGCGCGCAGCGCTGTCTTTTGTCTTTGTTGTACTAATAAATGTTCAATATTATACTGCTGAAATCTCAGCTTTCGAATTCGTTTATTTCACTTCACAAAACATTCTTTCAAATTGCTTCACAGAAGGGGTGGTCAGATACTGGAAGGGGCTGCCCGGGGAGGTGGTGGAGTCACCGTCCCTGGAGGTGTTCTAAGTAAAGACTGGACGTGCCACTCAATGCCATGGTCTGGTCGATGTGGCGGTGTTTGGTCATAGGCTGGACCCAGAGGTCTTTTCCAACCTGTAAACTGATTCCGTAAATTCTGTAAACACAATTTTCTCGCGNTGATTCCGTAAATTCTGTAACCACAATTTGCTCGCGGACAAACAGGGCTCTGCAGACGCCACACGCGTCTATTATGAAAGCGCTTTCACGCCCACACAACCCCAGAACTGCAATCCCAGCCGTCAGTGGGCGCAGGGTGGGGTGGGGGTGTCCTGGGCCGGGTGTCCGGGCGGGGTGGGGCGGCAGCGGCAGCGCCGGGCCCGCGGACCCCGCTCCCCCGGTGCCGGAGCCGAGGCCGCGGCCGCTNCCCGTAGCGGCGGGGTAGGGCACCTCCCCAAGCGGCGTGTGCGTTTGGGAGCATCAGACCCCTGGCCGCGGCTGGCCTTAACTTAATGGTGGAACCTGCGGTCTGACAGGATGACCGGCCTGTTTAAGTGCTGTGTTATTCAGCCGCTCTCGTAGGTGCCCCGAGGATGGATAAAGCCACGTGGAAAAGGAGAGTGAGTAAGGCTCCTGCTGAGTGCTCGTCAGCGCTAAGCGAGCATTGTGTTCTTCCCTCAGATTCCTTCTTAGCGAAAGGCTTCGCTACTTTGGACAAGTTGAAGGACCTCTGCAACGAAGGGAAAGAACATCCCTCCACGCTTTTTCAGCTCTATACCCAGGTACTTGAATATGGACATCAAATTGCCTTTCAAGAAAGTCTGTGTAGAGTGTGGGAGAGGGTTTGGTGTAAAAAAAGAGGGTGGAGCAGAAAGGCATATCTGTTTCTTGAACTGTGTGGTGAGCATCTGTGAAGCACAGGGCTGCTTTTGACTTGGATAACTTGGAGTCGATAATAATTGTGCTGTTCCTTTAGGGACAGAAGGGGGTTTGGCTTTGCCAGTCCTTCAATACTTTTAATTTGCACCTTTTGTAAACTAAATGTTAAAAAATACCTTAAAATTGTAATGTGTTATAAACTAACGAGCTTTCTAAGTTACAACACACCACGATTTGATTAGTTTGACGGTAGCATTTCTACTTTGTATATGTTCTTGTTTTCATAGGCTGTTCTAGACATTACATATTTTGAGGAAAACCAGCTTGTGGATGAAGATTTTCCAGAAGAATCTTCCCTGCAAAAACTTAGAGAACTTATTTATATTCTTTCAGAACCAGAAGACCTAGTGAGGGAATGCAGCATAAATGAAGAAGTGAGTAGCCAGAGGGCAAATTATTTCATTATTTAAAAATAAAAAATCTGAAATGGAATAGTGTTATTTGTATTTTTGGTGGGCAGAATTTAAGGTATTTTGAAACAGTTTCAAGCCTTTCTGGTATTTAAGTAGTGATTCCTGAAAATATTATTTCAAATATGTTGTGTGCTCAGAATTTCTCTTGCTAAAATCTTATGATTCCACAGGCAGTTAATGATGATTCCATTTCACCTACAATGGTAGGTTAGGCTGGGTTTGTCTCTCTGAGTGTTGCTATCAAGCACAGCCCCTAAAGTAAGAGATTTACACACTGTTTGCATATGTGACAGTGCATATGAGTAATTCAGGTGGTTTATTTTTGTCTTAGACCAGTTTGTTGGCTTTTATTTCAGCCCATCAGCATCCTTGGTGCAGAGTTGTTAGAATGTCTTTACTGGAGAAAAGGAGCCCTGCTTTACATGTATTGCCATACAGCAAAAGAAAGGAGTGAATGGCTACAGGAAAACATTGCCACGTTTAAAAAGGTAAAGAAGATGAAAATGTTCTATGAGCTTGTGAGTACAGCTTTAAAGTTTGACTCTTCACTTTTAAAAGATGGCTGGGTTTTTTGTTTTGGTTTGGTTTTTTTCTCTAGTTAGGATTTTGGGGACTTCATGGAAACAAGTATTTCTGCCTATCATTAATTTAACCAGAACTTATTTTTTCCTCAATTTTTTAACCGTACTCAGTGTCTTAATGATGGAGTTCATTACTTGATGAAGATGCTTAGCTTTAGATGCCCTCTTCAGCTAGATGAAGATGTCTCACTTCAAGATAAAGACACAGCTAGATTACTCAGCGAAGGTAAAAAAACAAATCCAAAAAACCCCACAACCCACTCCTCTTAGTAACTGCTTTATGCAGTGCTTTTCTGTGTGTTTTTATTGTTTGACTTAATTTGTATTCAAGACCTGACACTTTTATAACAAGAAGATAATAAATGAGGCAAATAAGCAGGCAACAGTGCTACCCCCTTTTTTCTTTTTTTGACTCATGAATTTTAGGAGGTGTCAGTGCTCATTTTCCCGGTGTTTATGAGTGCACTGGAGGGAGGTGAACTGAGGCAATGAGTGTTGGATGCCCAGCAGTGTTGTACGCTGGCACTGTTTACACACAGTATTTTATAACCATCCAGTTCACAACTGACAGATGTTTGAGGCACAAATATGACTGCAGAGGGTGCCAGAGGTTCACGTATTGGTCTTCCGTTTTAGCACTAGGGCAGCACAGATATAAACACAATTACGGACTTCATGCAGGTACAAACTATATGCAGAATTGGTTAGGTTTGGCAAATTATCTCTGTCACCATTGTATTTAGCTTTGCGTAGGTTTCATTCCCATTGAGCATTTACAGGAGGATCTTAGGATGCATCAGTGTGATGCAGGTAGGGTGACGCAGCAGGAGGGGATTTGTGAGACAGAACAGCTGGTGCTGAGGACACAGTGTCCATGCTGAGCACACTCAAAACTCTGACTGTAGTGGAATGGAGCATCTTCTTGCTTAATTTCATCTGAAAGTGCCGTTGCTCCTATATAGCTCCATAATGCAAACCCAAGTTGTGGATTTATTTAGCAGGATTTTTCTTTTTGTGAAAGACACACATGGGCCTTTCAATTCAAATACTAAAGCTGCTGCTGGTTAAGCTGAGTTAAGATTACCTCAAACAATATCTTTTAGGTTTAAATTGTGGGAGGCACAGAAATATTCTAAAGCAAATATGTACAGTCATGCGTGTGCTAAACAGGCTGTAATGAAATACTGAAATTCTATGAGATAAATAGGCAAACAAAATTTTAGAAATAATATTTATATGGCAATCTTAAAAAGATTTTAACATTATGGAGGGCCAAACTGGACAGAGAAATGAGCATGGTCTTGATCCAGGTTTTCTTCTGGGTGTTATATATTTATATAATTACACTGTCTTTTTGGAAATCTTTTTCCTCAGGGTTACTGAAAGTTAACAAGCTGTGTACTTGCTTATAGCAGAACAATAAAGTACTTGATCTAAATTGTTTTTGCAGGTATATTTAGTGACACTCACTTACTGGCAATGATGTACAGTGGAGAAATGTGCTACTGGGGACTGAAACACTGTGGAGAAGGGAAACAGGAAAGCCTTGAGTCAATAGATCCTGTGTCTAACGGTGACCTGGGCAGCAGATCACAGAGCATATCGATGGATTTCCAAGAAACAGGGAGAAACATGTTAACAAAGTATGTGGCCGTATGTGAGGGACCTTTAAAAGGTCAAGGGTGGAACACAACAACTGCAAAACAAATGCTGCATTACTTTGTGAAATCCCACAACTAAGATCCACTGCGTTGTCTGCGCCAGAAGAAAACTTGTGACATAAGAGCACACACAAGGAGGTTGTCTCTGCTTCAGCGTCTTACTTCCTTTTTCTTTTTCCAACCAAAATGTATACTTCTGTTGCATTAAAAACGCGCATTCAAAGGGCTCCTGGACTCCAGGTCCAAAGTGTAACGCAGTACTGGGGCGTGGGTGCGGCAGCCAGCCCTTGGCCCGCAGTCCCGGCGCTCGCGGTGGCGGAGCGTGCGCGGCGCGGTGCCGGGCGGGGGCGGCGCCATGGCGGGAGCGGAGCAGCGCGGCGCCGGCCT
>VXAZ01003262.1:79640-102195 GCA_013399875.1 Gymnorhina tibicen
GGGGGGGGGCAAAGCGCTGCATCCCACCCCGTCCTTGTTCGCTGCTGAATTCCTGAGTCGTTAAACCGCTGCTCTCAATGGTTTTCAGATCGACGTGCAGCTGAACATCATGTCCTTCCTCTCGCCCCAAGATTTGTGCCATTTAGGAAGCACGAGTTGTTACTGGAGGGCAGCTGTGCAAGACCCGTTGTTGTGGAGGTATTTTCTCCTGCGGGATCTCCCCTCTTGGACATCTGTTGATTGGAAATCACTCCCAGATGTGGAGATTTTTAATAAAGCCTTTTCAGAGGTCAGCGACAATGCACTGTATGATTACATGGCAGTGTAAGTATCTCCGTATTCTCTTCCATGGCTTCAAGTGTGCAGTGTATTACTGCAGCAGTAATATTCAGCCCACAGGCATCTTTCGTATTTACAGCAATAAAGCTCTGCTGTAAGCTGCTGTTTAAATTGTGATGTGTCTCAAATCCATTGTTTATTTTGGAAACACAATTTCCTGTTGCTCCATGGTCTGGTCAGCTCTTTCTGTTTGGAACTCAACAAGAAGGTAAAACATTGTGAAAAGCTAGTGCTATAAAAAATTAAAGCTTTTTCTAAACTGCATGTCTGCTATGGCACAGAAATACTGCATACCGTTGATCTTGATAAAGAAGTGTTCTTTGTGCTCAGTGCCACGGCAAGCATTTTCATAAAAGTAACAAGAAGTCTTCAAACTACAGCAAGTGGAATGAATATTTTTTTTTCATCTTATATGGAAGACCTAAAAATAAAAAAGTGCACAGAATGTGCACAGAATAACAAGTTATATTGTTTTAGCTCTGATTGTCAGGCTGTAAGACAGACTGGTTTCAGCTAGTATAGTTGAAAAGCATAGCAACCCACTGAATGTGTTTGGATGACTGAGAAGAACTCTTAAACAAGTAGATTATTCTGTGGTGATTTCTTTTCTAAACTTCATTCACTCCCCTTAGTTTGCAGTAGTGGTCTGTGGATTTGTTTGGGATTTTTGATTTATTTGCAGTTGTATTTTCCAAAGGTGGTGCTTAATATGTTTTTTTCATGGTAAGTGCACTAACTTCTGCAATCTCTGTGCCCTTCATCACCACTTAACAGATGGGAACGATACACCCACAATTTGAAGTGCAAAATACATACTACTTTTGAAATTGGATTTAAATCTGTTTAGGTCTGAACCACCTATTTAAAACACCTGTCACTGATTGCCATTGTGCCTGCGTGCACGTAGCAATTTTGTTGATCTCAGCTGAAGCATCTCGGTGTGGGTATAAAGGAGCACACATTTGATATTTCCTTGAAGTGGTTTGTCCAGCAGCAGCCTACCATGTCTACACAAGCAGACTGAAGCTGCTTCTCTAGGGTAGGATGTCTGTCTGACTGTTACTCTTCCCCTCAATTACTAGTGTTTCCATGCCTTCTAGCGTCCGCACCAAACGAGCATATAAGTTTGCAGACAACACTTGTCTTCTTCCCCAGCTTGCATGCTCTGTACCTACAGGCAAAATGGTTCTTTTCAGGCGGTTACTTGTTGCAAAAACAAAAGCAGTCTAATTAAGTTTTAAAATGCACTCAAAAGGTTTATTTTTTAAATTTCCTTTTTAATGTGACTCTTCTGCTTTGATGTTATTTTATGTATATTGTGTAGTCAGTGAGGATGGGGAATTAGTATTTTTTTTTTTTTTAAATAAACTGAAAGATCTGTAGATAGAAGTGTACTAAGGTCCAAAAAGTCAACATTTGGACTTCAAAAAAACTGATGCCTTTGCCTGCATTGTACTGGCGCTTGAAATGGTCAGTTTGGACCTTTATAATTTTTGACCTATGCTTTGAGTTGTGCCAGTAGCAAAGCATGAGAAGTGTGGGACCTAAATCAATTTATGTTGTTTGATTAATACCTCTTTTGTATTTTGTGTTTAATTTCTAGTTGCGTCTATTTTACACAGATATAAAAGGAGCTGTCCTCAGGGTAGAAGAAGTTTGAAATCGAGCCGTCCCCGGTATGGGGCTGTGACTTCCTTCTTGCAGTCACTGGTCACTCAGGCAGAACCTCGCTTTGCTATGTTTGGGCCAGGTTTGGAAGAGCTGGACGACTCTTTAGTACAAAAGATGATGACATGCCCAGAAATTCTGCTAGTAGCTGGCCTACCTCATAGACAAATTCATGGTAATGATGGTTTTGGCTTTTGGCCTTCATATTTTGTAAACAGATATAACACAAAAAACTTGGGGGGAGAAATGAAAAAAAGGAATGATTGTTTTTGTATTCTTAAAATTCACTAGAATCATGGTAAAAACAAACCATTTTCTCCGTGATTTGTTCAGAAGGATAAATGCAATGAACATTTGGGACAAACTAATAGCTTCAGTGAATTTACGATTAAATTTGCACATTGTCAGAAGAATAATTTTGCGCCTTGTACTTCTATTTTCATCCAAAAATCCATGTTACAGCTGCTGTTGTAATTGATAAATGCAGACAGGCCTTTCTTTCAGTACCGCTTGCAGTAAGTGGCTAAAAAACACATGTGTGATTTTATACAGGAACTCAAGGCTGATTCTTATATGATTCAGTATTCTGATATCAAATTATGTAAATTTTACTTAGAAGAGTTACAAGAGCAGGTGAGGGATTTTTTTTTGATGCTTAGAAGACTAGCTTTGAAAGTCTAATTTGACTTCAGTCCAAGCTAGAGACAAAAATATGTTACTTTTTACCTAATGGTTATTTCAACATAGCAGAATTAGAATAATTAAATTGTATTTCTAGGAAGCATGAAAATTATTTTTAGTGGGTTTTTTATTTTTCTCATATGTCCTTTTCAGTGCAGCTTGTCATAAGCAGACTGGAGCCTTTTCTATGCCAGTTTCAGCTAATAAACACAAGTCTGGCTTCTTTCTGATTTAGATTTCTAGGTTCAAGTCTAATAATCAGAAATATGGAAATGGTTTTAATATAATTTACTTGATTTTCATGAAATTAAAAGTGACCAATTGGAGCATGTATAAAGTTTAATTGTAAAATAGTAAATCCGCTACCCCTAACAGCAATATCTAGGCTTGAATATATTTACTTTGTGGCACCACTGGAATTTTTGAACTACCGCTTAATTGTATTCAGTAGCCAAATAGTTGTAACCTCATAGATACATTTTTTTCCCAATAGGAATTGGATCAGGAGTCAGTTTTCAGTTTAACAACGGTCAAAAATTCAATATTGTGACACTGTATTCCACCACGAGGTAAGATAAGATCTGTTCTCAACCAAATGAAAAGTACCGTTTCTCATGTATTTCATACTTCTCTTCATAATCTTGTCATGTGACTTTCATGTGCACTTTCTCATGCATGGATATCCCTTACAAATTGAAGTTTCACTGCATGTGTTTGCTTTTCCTTTCTTTTTTCAACCTTAAGTTTTCACATGGAAGTAATAAAGCTTTTCCAAACTGTTTACGTACCAAAGGTGTACGACAGGTACATTACATGTGCCTCTATCCCTCTTGATACCTTGGTTGAGTTCCTTTTAAAACACTCTGTACTCACCCTGGAGTGTATTTTCATATGCATCTTGCAGATTGCTAACCACCTCTGTATGTGCACTCAAAAAGAAAGCAGGGCAGGAGGGGGCAGGGAGAAGTGAAACTGTGTTCCTGGCTCAGCCCATTTTCCTGTCCCTTTTCTGCACCGCCTAGACTTTCAAGATTCAGTTTTGGCATTCTCAGTTAACCTGACTACTGAAATATTTCACTGAAATATCTTTCAGTGTGGAAAGGAGGAGAGCAAGGGAAGAGCAAGCTGTTGCTGTGAATAAGATGTTTTACCAAGAGAACAGCATAGTAGGGAATCAGCAAGCTGTGCACTACAGTGTAATAGCTCAAGTGAGGAAGGTGTGCGAAGTAGTTGATGGATTCATTTATGTTGCCAATGCAGAATCTCATAGAGGTAAGGGGTTTCTCTTTATTTATATTTCATGAATAACTGGAGTGTTAGATTACAAAGAATACGCAATACATCAAAATCCATGTTCTGGTCTTTTCAAAATCTGCTATTTCTTCATGGCTTATCCTGCTGAAGAGGTCTCCTGTCCTAGACACTCTCTAATCCTGTGAGGGGTTATGGCCCCTTGTTTTGTTTAGGGCACATACTGATACAGTTGCTATTTAAATTACATGCGGGAAATTATCTGGATTAAAAACCAAAACAAATCAAAATAAACAAGAACCTTGGGTATGTATAGCAGAAACATGAAAATACAGGTTTGTGGTGTAATAGCCTTGAAACAACATTCACCAGGAAAACAGTAAAAAATGCAATTAGTCTAAATCAGGTTAGTCATGTAAGATGGTAATCCAAATAACAGTTATGGTAATTGTCTTTGCATTCATCAGCTTTGAATGGAGGAAAAGGGCTAGCCAGGAAAGATGCAAGTAAAAAAAATTTGAAGGGATACACTAAGGAGAAAAGTGCATTCAGTAGGGAAGAGCTGCTGACTGTGTGTATGAGTATTTTTGAATGTCTTGCTGCAATTTTGATCTCTGTGAGGTACTCAGAAAAGACTCTGATGTTAGGACTGAAATAGGCTGCCTGTAGAATCTCTGGAGATCTTCATATAACATCTAAATGTCATCAGTATCTGTGTAACATAAGGGCAGATCAATCAGTCTTGTGATAAGCAGAACACGATTGTTTGGCCCTTCCAGCCCTCTGTCTCATCACTTCTGAAAAAAAAACCAAACCAAAAATGAAAACACCTTGTATTTGCATATACTTAAGACTCGTATATTAAAAATTGTTTCTTAGAGCACGATCGTCAGGAGGAGCTGGCTCGTATTTTGGCAATGATTGACCCAACCCTCGGGCCTCCAAACAGACCTCTGCTGGTTTTGTCCTGTGTGTCTCACGTTGGTGTGAGAAGAATTCCGTGTGTTTACGTGGCACATCAGTTGCAACTAAATCTGCTACGTCAGCCCTGGATGGTACGTGCTCTTAAACCTTTATTTTCTGTTTCTCTGTGGTTTAAATGTAATTTAGGCTTTCACATTCCTGAACCATACCTAAGCAAGTGTGCAGCTTTCAACTCCAAGACATGAACTCTCCACTAAAGTGAAGGATTTAGTTTCTCTGGTCCTCTAAGGTGAATCATTAGCCTGTCTGAACACTAAGCTAAGTGACTAAGCTTAAGTGCTAAGTGACTTGCCCAAAAGCACACCAGAGACTTCAGATGAAGCCAGAATGTAAGGAAGGACAAGGGATGGTCTTGAAGGGAGTAAGGAAGCTTCAGTTCACTTAAATCTAAATTTCCTGAGTCACAGCCTTGGACACAAGATAGATTTTTGGGACATTGTCACTTGCTTGATGTGGTGTCTTCAGTTTTTGACAGATCAGTTTTTAACCTAGGATGTGAGGTCCTGAACCTGTTTCTTTATGCTTGTCAAGCACAGTATCTATCAGCATGGTTCAGTCACACAGAATTAATTTTTGTTGATTTTGTGTAGCTGAAGAATAACTTAATCAGAAAAAAATCTGATTTGAGATAATTCCTTTGTTTTCATAACGATACTGTTTATAGGCTTTTTACACAACATACCATTTATAACAGCCACTGGATGGGGTATTACAAAATCTGAGTGTTAATAATATGCATAGAAGTCTAAAGCTAGCAGCATTTTTGTTCTAAGAGTTAAGAAGAATTTTCAAGTGGATTGCCATCCGTAAAGTAAGTATGATGTTCCAGAACAGCTGATGGAACAATTGAAAAAATTTCACCCTGATACCAAGAGTGAAAGCTTTCCTAATACGAGGGGTTTTTTTATTTTCTTACTCTTATAAAACCTTTTTCGTCTAAGGGACCTTTACACTAGTGATAAAAATTAAGATTTGATATGAGTGTTTCTGACTTTACAGATAGACACAGAGTGATACTAAAATACTGTTAGATCCTGTTAATTGTTATCTCTAGAACATTAACTTTTTTAAATTTTTTTTTTATTTTCACAGATGCAGGATACTGTAGCTGCAACTTTAGATGGATTACTAAATGGAATTGAGTGGCTCTTGGAAGAAGCAAATTGTAAAAATACACAGTAATGGAATTGTTGCACTGTACAAACTCCTTGGTGTTTTGCATTTCAGTTGAAGTGAGAATCTTGGTCCTTCCTGCCAGAGTACTGTCAGAAGGGAAAATTAAAAGGCAAACCTGCATGTATTTCGCTGCACATACTTAAATTGTAAACATTGCTCCAACTATAGTGCTGAATTAGAAGTACAAGTAGGACTGCCTGGATTCCAGCCGCTGTGAAGAAGTGATTTGGAGGGACAATGTTGAGTGTTTTGGTTTGTAGTCTTTTTTTTCTTTCAAGCAGGAGCCTATAGAGTACAATCTTTTTCAATATATCTGATGTTCTAACATCTTCTGGAAATACATAACACTACATTGGTTTATCAGCACAGCCTTATCACACATTTAGTAAATATGTTCAGTGGAGATCTTTACAGTGACACTTCCTGACCAAAGAAAACATACTGTAGCTTGTACAGTAGAAGGTTGACAGAAAGACAGTAGCTATTGATTTCTAAAGACTTGAGTTCCCCTGTATTTTTTTAGAAAAAATACCTAGACAAAAAACAGCAGGGGGATTGTCAGCCCAGACCAAAATTCCTAGAAGCAAACAAACACTGCTGTGTATGAATTGTTGTTTCCTTGTTGTAATCTTAGTTATTAACCAGCCACGACAGACTTGAGCATCTTCTGCTTTCTGTTGCACTGAAATCATTAGCTTGAACTGGCTGTGCCTCTGATACCCTGAACAAATGTTAAATAGAATCATTAGTACTCCAGGACTTCACTGTATGCATACACTATCAGCTTTTCAAATAGTTGTGACTATTTGCAGATATGAATTGTACCTGTCTTGAAATTTTCTACACAGTTGCAAATACTTTTATGAAAAGCAAAGCAGCATTTTAAAGCTGGAATTGTGTTTTCCATATTGATGTCTTTTGGGATAGTCATAGTCTTCCACCTTTTCTTGGTTTTGTTATTGGATGAATGTTCAGAAATTTCGCTTGGATTTCTGTGCATTTATTTGCTTTATTCTGGAAATTTTTATTTTTTTGCCTATCTTCATGGAAATTCAAATGTCTCACAGTTTTTTCTTGATATAATAAGATAAATAGATATCTAGAAAATCTAGATAAATGATTGCATGGTGCACACACAGCTGTAACTGCCCTCAATCTGGGATATATGAGTGATGATCAATACAGCTATGTCATTCCATTTGAGAAGATGTTTGGGGTTTTTAATGAACTAGAAAGTATCTCTTTTTCTTTTTTTTTCCTTTTTCATCTTTGTGCACAATTAATTCATCTTTCTAGATATTTTTGTATGTGTCCTAATCAGGACATACGGGAGTTTCATAGGAAAATCCAAAGGAATATATACAATGAAAATTCTGTGGCTTATCCCTCTTTTCTTTTTTTTTTTAAGTGTATGTGTGTTTTGCCCTTAAAAATAGAGCAGACACAGTGGATTTACGAGTATTTGGGGTAAAATTCCCTGCTTTGTGACTGGGTGTGTGTGATTTTCCTGCTAGTCAGAGTAATTTCATTGTGATCTATGTGCAGGGGATTGAATGCAGCAACCTGACGCTGTATTAGCTACTATGAATATGGGGGGGTTATGTAAGATCCTCATTCTACTTTATGCATAAGAAATACATGATTTTTTAAAGAATGTTATTTAGAGTCTTTGTGTGTGTTAAGCCCCTCCATGCATGCACATGTGTGCTCACATACTGTAGTCATGCTGTTGTAACAAATTACAGTTGTCATCAATAGTCATTAATGAACGAGGTCATTGTATATTACCAGTTTAATTAACAGATATTAATTCACTGTAATTTCAAAAGGTTAGGAAAATGTAGAGTATGTAATTTTTCTTAAAGAACATCAGTTAGATTAACTTAAACCTAGGATACCTTTCAGAATTACAAGTTTTAAGGCTGCAGTCTAGAAAACAAAACAGTGGGAATGAGAATCTGTGCAGGCACAGAGCTCCATGAGTGAGTGCTGTGGTGGAACAGCACAGGCAAGGAAGATGAGCATTGATGAGCATCCTCTGCACTGTCCAGAGGAGTAGCTGGGGTGCACAGAGGTGTGCTGTGGAAGGGGCAACCAGGCTGTTGAGCATACATACAGCAAATAGTTGTGGAGATACACTGCCTTTTAGATTTGACAATTCCTAGTATTTAAATTCCTGAGTCTGCTGGATTTAGAAGGACAGTAATCAGTTAAGCTTGGAACTGTCATTGTTACAAATTCAGAAATAGTTTGGTATGGAATATTAGAACATGACTTAAGTGTATTTTAAAACTTTTTAATGTAAAAAGAAAATCGCTTTAAAAAAAATCTAATTTGTTTTGTATTTATCAGGGTAGATGCAACTGTGATGGGTTTGTGAAAAATTAAATCAGGATCTGGATCCCAGGAATCTTTCTTTCCTAGGGATGAAGGATTCTAACAGCACAAGAAAAAAATTGCTTTCCTGCCCATTGCGGCAGGATGTTTATCTAAACAGTGGTCACAAAATAAAAGGTTAAAATGACAATACATGTGATTTATAAGAAAACTCAGTTACTGAGGCTTCACCTGAGCAGCCTTCCAAAAAAGAAAGTCGCTATGGGAATGCTAATTTTCTAATCTTTGAAACTTTGAGTAACAGAAATGGTTGCTGCCAGCTCCAGAGCAGTGCCTGGGGCACCTGCCAGGCTGTCATGACAGAGGCAGCACACTGTCACTGGTGAGGTGTCTCACAGGTTATGATGATGATGGAGCAGCCCTGGATGGTCACAGAGGGTCTAAGGAGGAGTGTCATGACCCTTCCAGTTGCAGCTTCAGAGGGAAGCTGTGGCTCACTGTGTGCCCTGCAGGATGGCACTGTTGTTATGCATCAGCCCTGATGCTGTCCAGGCAGCGTCCCTAAACCCTTTGCCAAAATTGCTTCAAATAATCAATTGCACTCCGTTCTCAGCGCAGGAAGCAGGTGCAGTTATAGAAAAACCTACGGGAAAATCAACATGCTTTGTAAAGGCTTATAGACAGGGAATATGCTGCCTCTTAATTTGATGGGTATTGTCAATATCACTTTGTATGGTAGCATGAATATCACAGCTAAAGAGAATAGACGGAGTTGCTGTTAGGAAGACATATGGAAATAATTGCTGGCATTATTGCAAAGCGATTTATGTCTGTGATTTAGTGTGTTTTTCATGCCCCTCTAGCACTAGTGGTTCTGCATAAATTACTTTCCTCAAATACATAAGAAGAAAAATAACATTCTTTAGTCAGTTACAGAAGGTGGTATTACAGCTAGAGCTTGTGCTTAAACCTCAGGCCTAGAGGATGTTGGAACAAAGGCTGCCCTCAGTTGTCTTAGGAGGATGAAACTTCAATCAAGAATGTAGGTAGTAGGCGTACAGCAGAGACCTAGCAAACAACAAAACACAGTGGATCTGGGTAAGGGGTATATTTAAGAACCCGTGAGATTAGGTATCTCCTGCACCAGCTCACTCCTGCTCCAGCATTACCCTGTCTGTGCTGAGCAGCTGTTCACAGGTGCTAGTCTGGGCAATACTTGGCCAAGGTTCCTGGGCAGCCTCTTATGCTTCCCTCCTCCAGCCTCTTTAAGTGTCTCAGTGACCCTTTGCTGGATTCTCTCTGGTTTGTATCTCACATACTGCAGGCTTAAAACTGGACACACTGCTCCAGATTCAGACCTACAAGTCCTGGGCAGAGGGGAATTGAGCACTTGTACTCCATGTAGCCTTTATCCCTGTGTGGGCACACTACTGGATCCAAGTTCATGGCTCTAGCAGGACCTCAGGTCCCCTTTGCTGCTCCCAGAGCTGCTGTCCCCAGAGCTGCTCCCAAACCAGTCACCTGTCCTGCACACATGCACAGAGTGTTCCCTACTGGAGGCAGGACTTTGCATATCATCAGGAGGTTTCTGAATCACCTGTTATCCCACTGAATGGGCTAAAAATATTCTCACCTGTAATATTTCTGGCTGTCCTTGCACAAGGAGCCTACTATCTCTGGGAACACCAGCCTGCATGTGACAGCACACAGAATCAGTCACCTAATGGGAGAAAAAAGGCATTCAGTCTTTTCCTGAAGGCTGAAATCAATCAAGTAATTTGGTCCATCAAAAGAAAACTGAACAATACTAATCTTAGAGTCTCAAAATTAATTCCTCCGTAATATGCAAACTACTGGTAGACAAGAGCTCTAAGTATGAAAATCTGATACAGTTCCAGAAATAGATTTCACCCAGCTCTGTAAAGTGTTTCACTGTGAAGTAATCCTGATGACAACCCAGAAAGACCTACTGTATTCAAGAAATTATTTAATACTACTCTTTACAAAGTGACAACAATAAACCACACTTTTCTCACGTATGAATAAAGGAACTGAGGTAGTTACGTAGTAACTGGGGACTGAAGGCTGTCCTTCTTAACCTATAGTGCTCTGTTGATAAAGGAATATCATTTTGGTGTGGCATCTCTCATGTCTTCCCCAAGACTTGAATTATGAACGCAGTTCATGCCTGATGTCATGGGAGACACGTTCCATAAATGAGAACATACAAGGGCTACTCATCAAGAAAAAAATGAAAGAACAAAAAATCTCTACATGAATCAAATAATCTTTTATGAAGGGTTTTTATACAAGTTTCCTAAATGTATCTAGAAACACCAGTTACTTATAACTTTCTCTCATAAAACTGATGGTGTAAACAGCCAATTCCCTCGGTAATTCAGCTGGCTTCATCTTAAACTCTGTGAAAATTTAAAACAGTGTCCATACCTTTCTTTCATATGAAAGAAACAGGTAAAATTTGACCTTTGTATGTGCTGTACATTAAATTCTGTGGGATAAATTAATTTTTTCTTGAATCTGAATCATAAGGATTTAAGTAAATGAGTTACCTGGGAATCCTCTTCTAAGAATACAACCTTCACTCATCACACATCCAGACCTTGGGCTATATAGCATAAGGATGCACTGACACAGCTACACATTAAGCTTCTTTGAAAAAGCACAAGCTATTTGCAAGAAAATAAATGCAAATTACAAGTTGAACTAACAAACAATATTAAAAGAATCTTACAGGGTTTTTTCTCAAAATTAGAGACTCAAATTTTGTAAATTATATATTGTTGAAACCAAAGAACCCAGTTACCTGATTACTGCTACATTCATCTAAAACAAGAGAGGTAACTCTGAGTATAATCAATACATGCTTGAATTATGTACTTGAATTCAAGCATTTTTCAGTCTTTTATTGAAAAGAATTGCTGCTGAGCCAATATCAATATCTTTCTTTTCAGCTGACAGACTTGAACTGCTTTTTGACTCACTACAACAAACAAAAAATTCTACCAAGTTATTATATTTTCTAACTTGCTTTTTAACACAGGAACTGAGTTGATATAAATCAGCTGGTGTACAGACACACATTTTGACCCACCACTATTCTCTGATCACTTGTTCCAGTCACAAGTAGCTAATAAGATATAAATAAACTGAAAAATAAATGACTGAAAGGACATATCGTTGTACAGATTTTTAGGGGTGTCTTGGTATGCCTGAAGGGTTAAATAGTTTGAGGGCCCCAACTGAAAAAGAGGCATTGGAAACTGCTGCCACAGTAACCAAGATTCACGGCAGGCAATTAAAATCAACAGCCACAGAAAATCCTGGCTAACATTCAATAACCTGATGCTGATGTTTCCACAGGGCCTATTGCCTATGGGTGTCCCTACTGCCACCTGAGTGACGCCCTCAAGCCTAACATGCTGAGCTAGCTCCTGTCTTACTTCTCCCCCCAGTGGTACCTTCCATGCATCTCCAGTCTCTTCAGTATTCCAGCACAGCAGTTTCCTTCCTGCCCTCTAGTCTGTGCACCAGATTAAATTCATCAGCCTGATTTGTGATTTGCAGAGCAGACGACTGTGAAGTCAGGTGCTGGAGAGAATGCAGAGCTGTGCTTCAGCTGGACCACATGAGATCCTGTACCCAGAGGTGCAGCTACATGCCAGGAATCCTCTCCTAATTCTAATCACTTTCTGCTTGCATAAATTTACCCCATGTTTGAGCACACAGAGTTGCATACACGAGGAGAAAGGCAGGTCTTGGAATTTTGAAACACATCCACAGAATTTCAATAGTTATGGCACAATATGCAGTGAAATCCACAAAGTCTGATCTTGTATTCTTAGTGAAAATGCTTTTTGGATATTTCTGTGCATTTGTATGTTGCTAATTTGGTTTTGGTTTGTGCACATCAAAGCAGGAAGAAGACAACTGGCTATTGGAATATCAGTGTTGTCACAGTATTCTCTGCAACGGCCAGAAAGGTCAGGTTGCTCCAGTGAGGGGCTTGCAACATACCCAGAGACTGTCAAGCTTCATATTATCTGAGTGCAGGTAGAAGTTGGCACAACAGTTAGAGCATCACTCCTCAGAACGGGTATAATTTTCCTGACACTTCTGAAATATCCAGCCAGACTGCCTACATTCCAAAGTTGCTTCCAATTAGATCTTGAATTCAGAAAAAATAGCTATTCTTGAAAAACTGTAAGAAGGTCTTATTCCTACCCTTATTCCAAAATAAGAGTACTTTGTTCATTTCAAGTGGGTCAAACTATGCCGGAAGGACATACCCCTTTTCTGGGAAAAGAGCATCAGCATACTGGATTTATACTCTGGGATAAAATTTTGTAAAACAGTCCCAGAGTAAATTTGCAGAAGGTAAGCCTTAAATGACAATGACCTGTAAGATAAACAAATACTGCATTTCCAAAATAGAGATGCAATTGGCTAAATCTTTGAATTAAGTCTTTTTTATTTCTTCCTGGATCATTGTTTGACACAGTATGGCCGCAAGGGCTCTAGGAAACACACATCCTGGCCTCAGCAAGTTGTGGGCCATGCTTGCACAGTACTGCAGCTGCAGCACATCCCAAAGAGATGCACTGGGGTAGTGTTTGCACCTTGACAGCACTGTATGGTTACAGCTCACACTGTCCATCCCAGCTGGCAGCAAGCCATAACAAGGAGCAATGTAGCCTCACCTCCTCTGACGTTCCAGAGCACTAGACCTACCCAAATCCTGAAATTTACTCCAAATCACATTGATAAAGACCCAAAGACAGTTCTTAAATAGAACATAGATGTAGCCTGAATCCACTAAAATATGTTCCTGCTGTCTCAAGTCAAGAGAGCATTGGGATCCTCTAACTCACTTATGTAGATCAAGGAATCGCTAAAAAATCCCCCCTGTATTTGTCCCCAAGGTTTCTAAAGACAGGTTTTCATCACATGACTATCCAAGGATACTTAAGTAGGATGTTGTTGAGAGTACCTAGAGACCCAAAGTCCCTATACAGAGCCAAAGCAAGAGGTCACCAGAGAGCATTTTGGAGATTTTGTGCTACTTTAGCATGTTGCAACACCACTGCTCCTAAGAATTTGGTTTATAATATCTCATTCTTTTGTTTATTTTAGTTCTTTGAGACAGACTGAATGTCTTGTGTAAAAAAGTGCTCAGTTTATACTCCCAGCTTATACTCTGCTTTTATCTGGATACTGGCAATATTCTGTTCTGTTTGTTGCTATCAATCACACACAGAGGTCACAGTGCTGTTCCCTTGGCAAATTGCCCTGTTGTTTGCAGAATAATAGGAGAATAATAGTCCTGTACAGACTGTTTATTTTAAAGTTTAGGACTTCAGAGTAAATTTCAGCCATAAATGTAATAAAGTCAGTGTTATTAGTCCTTTAATATGCTTAATGTGTAGAATCTGACTACAACTTCAGACCCTTCAAGTACCACATGTGTGAGAAGTATCATCTAAATCAGTAGTACTCACATGCCTGAAATTTAGCATGTGAACCTTTGCAAAATGAGTCTTATTTTTCCTTTAGAAATTATGAAAGACATATATATATATGTAGATATAATAATTCATTAAATTTGTTTTTTATTCAGTTGACGTATTCTAGTCAGGCTAGAAGTTGAAGCTCTAGGTTTATTTGATGGTATGGACAACTGATTGTATGGCTGATTTCATTGCCAGAAACTGAGGACTGCAATTCATCTAATACTGTGCTCACCACTTCCCCTCTGGATAGAAGGGGTTTGAGGTTGGTGAGGTTGGTGCAGTGATTTAGTGATTTTCCCTCTTTAGCGAACTGCTACAAGCCTGTAATTCAGCTACTGGCACAACTCAGTCTACAGCATACTGGAGAATTGTTGCGGTGTGTGGTTCCTGCGTTGGTACGGCAAGCCGCAACCTTCCCAGGGAGCTCTGCGGGGTTATCTTGGGGAGAGCGGCTGTCCCGCTTCCCGCAGCCCTTCCGGGCTGCCCACGCTGTCCCGGCTGCCTGTTGGCTCCACAGCATGGTGGCGATAAAGGAGGCGAGAAGGCTCCCTCCATGGGGACCTCAGAGGGTCTTTACTCACATGGCGACAGGCTGGTTCCCAAGGGCAGAGTGAGAAGCAGCACATGGCCGGGAGTCCCTTCTCTTGGGGAAGAGGGGGGCGGAGAGAGCACATGGACGAATGGTCTCAGAGCATAGGGGCGGTACAAGGGCACAGTTGGGGTAACAAAACCAATGGGAGAAACCCGAGGGCATGGTTAGGACTAGGGGTGGGGGAAGGGGGGAGCCACATGGAGAGGGCAGGCAGGGGTGCGGATACAGCAACACAAAGAATCTCCCTAACCAGGGCAAGCTAGAAGAACTTCGTTTCATAATTAAATAGAAGTGCATTAGCAGTATAATTTTCAGTCAAAAAAATAGACACCAATCAATACAAGTGACAAGGTCAAAGTCTGCTATTAACTTTGATTATTTACTCAAATGCGTTTTTATTGATCTGCACAGGGACACCTCTTCCAGTCAGTAACTGTCATTCTCCTCTTCCTTACTTCCAACCCTGCTTGCAAGAGGTTTAACCAGAATGAAGAGAGGCACACCTCATACGCTCCATATCCTGCTTGTTTTCCAGTTCTGACCTTGAGCTCTCACTTTCTTCCATTACCTGTACTTCTCAAAGTTGCACCTTCCCTGGGTTTTCCAGGCTTTCCAGTCTTCTTTTCCTTCTCTGACTGCTCATCACATCTGTTTCTTCAGTATCAGTCATTTATATAAGGTCTTTGGAATGGCCATGGTGGGTTAGTCTACCGTCTCTAGCAGATAGGTATGTCATCTACAATGACTGGAGATGAAATACATTTTCCAGGCCCCTCAAATTTTTTTTTCAGACATTCTGAAGCAGTCATGATATCTTTGCATTTATTAACACCAATAATTTCTCCTCTTTGTCCTTTCTTGTGTGGCTGTCTCTTTTCTTTCTGGACATTTTGAAAGCCCAGCTCATCTATCATCTCTTTATGTAGGTGAATCATGGTTTCTCTTTATGAAATTCTCTGTACCCAGATTTGTTTGCTTGTTTGTTTGTTTCTGCAGCAGCTACTGTTCTCAGCCAGAGGCATGGGAGCAATTTGAGCAAGGTACTGCTCAAACAAAAAGCAGGAAGATAGATCTTACTCCAGTGCAGTAACTATTTAACTATAAGGTAAGAAACAAAGGTGGATAAAACTAAGTGGCACTGCTTGGATTGAATGAGAGTGGGTGACTCTGCACAGTGATACAGGCATTACAGTAAACCAAAACTTTTAAGACACTTTTCTGTATTTACTCACTTCCTTTCTGATGTTGCTTTAGGTAAACAGCAATCTTCCCTGTGTCTCAGGATTGTCCATCACTTCCTGCCCTCACAGTGGCTTCTTTGTCTGCAAAACCAGAATGTGTAAACTCTCACTGCTACTTCTTTCATTTTATTATGAAGAATCAAAGATTCTTTTTCCTACTACATCACTAAATCATGGGAAGTGAAAAGAAACTAGAAAGTCTATCACCTGAAAATATGATTTAATTAAGTCTGATAACTGAAAAATGTATTTAGAAATGTTCTACCTGAATATCCCTTTTATGAATTCTAAGTCTAATTCTAATTCTGATTATCACCAGTTTCAAACACTTTGAAGAGCATACTGCCCTTGAAAAGAGTTTGTGAGCTTCTGGGTCATCCAACAGTCTGCTGGGCTAATAGGACATAATAAAAATTGAAGCTGAAACTTAAAGTGGAAACATGAGCTGGAGGCTGGGAGAGAAACTGGATGGTCTAGACATGTTTTTCTGTGGTGCTTCTCTCAGAACAACGGAATTCTTAGAATTTAAAAGGCAAACAAATCAGATGTATTTCAATGCATGTCCAAGCCTCTTAGTTCAGAATCAACTCTCATAAGAATACCAAAATGACAGTCTCAGTGTATGGTCCATAGGTAAAAATAGGAAATTAATTTATTTTCAGGAAATTAATTCTCATCTCCAGAAAATCCATGAGCTATTTTTAAAAACTGTATCAAATGCGCTGTCTTGAAGGAAAGTACTTTGTACTGTTAAAAATAGCTGTGATACTCTTCATGAAAACTACTCAGTAAAGAATATTGCAAATTCCTTCTTACAAGTAAGCACTCATTAATTTTTCCTTCTGGGGTTTTGAGGTTTTTTTTCTGTTTATTTTGTGAAATCCAGAAAAAGACTGAATGAGTGGTTTTGGTTTTGGTCATTTGCCCCAAAACTTACCAAATGGGACAAGGGTGCAGAAGAGCTTGGAAGATAATTTTAGATACGTGGTAATGATTTCTTCCATTATATGCAGGCATTGCAATGGAAAGAATATGTGACTTCTAAATTATGTATTAAAAATGTAGAATGGAATTGTTGGGACACTCTGTGACAGCAGACAGAGTAAGGGTCTGCTGCTGACCCCCAAAGTAAGGGTCAACACCCAGACATTCACAGGCTTAAAGTTCTTTCTCTCTAACAGAATTCTACATATAATCCTCAATATTCCTCTCTTCAGGACAATGAGGGATAGTGTCACTGCTGCCTAATTAGTTCCCTGCTAAAGAAATGACAGTAAATGTATTTGTCACTGAAAAAGAATAGAAAGCACTGAACAAAAGAGCTGCCACTGTAGTGGCACAAAGCCATAGAATCACAGAAAGTTTGGAGTTGGAAGGGACCTTTAAAGGTCAGCTAGTCCAACCTGCCTTTGACAAGGGGATACTAGTAAGCCTGAAAGTACACACAGGAGAAGTGTTTGTATTTCACATTGTACTGCAAAAAACAGTCCCAGCACTTGAGAAGGATCAACAGCAGTATGATAAGAGGTAATTTTAAAGCATCTCTGCAATGCTTGTATCAGTTATTGTCACCTGTCAGCCTAAACATTTATCTAAAACTAAAAAGAAACTTGATAGTTTGAAACTGGTATGCCTTCTACTGAATGTAGAAATGGCGGAGAGTGCAGCAATGCTGGGAACATTTGGCATTTTTTAACGCAAATACGGTTGCTTTTATGTGACTAGTAAAAGAATTTGCCACAAAATGAGATTTATCTACTTTATGAATACTTACTATTTCATGTTGATTACTAGCGGTTAAAGCCATTAGTTGCATGTGTTCCCCCAGACCAATGACTATTATAGAGCTTTAAATACCTGTGAGTAAAACTTACATCATCCCAAACAAATAAAGACAAAAAGGCTTTTTATTACTTTTTCTTCCCACACAGGCCGATATCTTACACAGTATGTTAATTCTAGTTTGTTATAATACTGTTTGCAGTTTTGGAAAGATACAAATAAGATAAACTGGAAGACAGAATGGAGAAAATAAATTAGCCAACCCTTCTCATGAGCAAGGAAGAACTAAAGGAATATCCTACCTATAGCAGGATGTTTGTTTGTTTACCATTTTGTTATTCTGCTATTTTGTTCTGACCTTTTAGGCATGGAGATGCCTGGCGGCATTATTACTGGGAAAGAAAATGCCTGCATATATCAGGCCAGAGGCCTGGTGGCTTTCTGCCCTCTCAGGAGGTCCTTGTTTTATGTCTTTGGGTCTGTAAATAAACTCATTACATGAATGTCAAAAAGTCAGTGTACCAGGCATCCAGTTTTGTTTATTATCTTTACTGATGATGTGGACAAGGGGATCGAGTGCACCCTCAGTTTGTGGATGACACCAAGTTGGGTGGGAGTGGTGATCTGCTGGAGGTCAGGAATGCTCTGCAGAGGGATCTGCACAGGCTGGATCCATGGGCCACAACCAGTGGCAAGAAGTTCAAAAGGGCAAAGTTCCAGTTCCTTGGGTAACAACAACCCCAGGCAGCACCACAGGCTGGACGCAGAGAAGTTGGAAAGATGCCCAGCAGAAAAGGACCTGGGGGTGCTGGTCAACAGCACCTGAACGTGAGCCAGTGTGTGCCTAGGTGGCCGAGAAGGGCAGTGGTACCTGGCCTGGACCAGCAATAGTGTGGCCAGCAGGATAAAGGCAGTGGTCATCCATTCCCCTGTGCTTCGCAAACTTCAAGGTTCTCTTTCTCTCTCTGGAGGCCTTCAGAAAATCTGAAATAAAACCTAAAGAACAGCCAAATTTCTGTAAGGAAAAGTGTTGTGGTGGCCCAGCCCCGCTCGGGGCTGTGGCATGTGGCTGCCACTCATGTGGAGGACATCCCCTGGGTGGATTACCCCGCCCAGGACAGAGATCCCGAGGGCAGATCCATGGGCGGGATGGAAGAGTAAGCCACTGCCTCTTGGGCGGTTCCTAAGCCCTGGCCACCTCCCCTGTTCTGGCAAGTTCTTTGTTCCTCAGTTGCTAATTGGCTCCCCAGGTTGTCACTCCCTCATCTCCTTCTCTGTATTGGTTGTATCCCTGTTGTACCTCCCCTTTGGTTACACCCCATTGGTTGGTCCCTTTTCCTCTCCCCCGTATAAAAGCATGGACCCTCAGATTTGTTTGCCCTTTTGCCTCCAACCCTTTCCTGGGAATAAAAGCCTTTGGAAAACTGTGCAAAGGGCCCCTTCAGCTTCTTTGCCTCTGGACGTGCTAGAGCTCAACACCTAGCTGTTTGGGGTGTGTCTCCTCTGACGAGGAGCCAGCAATTTCTCCAACAGCAGCAGCAGCCTTGCAGTGTCGCTCGTGGACGTCTGCAGGATAGATGCTGCGTCCCCTCCGACTGAGGGCACGCCGGACCGAGCAGCATCAGAAAAGGAGTTCAATTTAAAAAGGAAGAGTAGATGTAAATTAAGGAAGAGAAATTGTTATAAATGACGTTTTTGTGGTCTCAGTTGTACGAGTTTGGATCCGAGTTTTCTTGGTTTGGGTTGTACGGTTTCGTGTTTGAGTGTTCTAGTTGTACAGTTTGGGTTTGAAAAGGCGATGCAATGAGGGTGGGTGTCCAGGAGGCAGCGCTCAGAATGAAAAAGGGGACTCCAAAGGGGCCACTGTAACCCTTCTAGATAGACAGCATCAAAGGCCAATCATCTCTCGAGTCTAGGCCATGGTGACAACGAATCACTTGATGCCCTGTGAGGCAGAAGGCGGACCCTGGACACGAGCCAACCCAGAGCCTAGGGGCGCTAAAAACTGGCCAATGGACTGTGGACTTGGCCCAACCAAGTCCAATGGGGAGCCCAATGGGAAGAGTCAGTGGTTGTATAAAAAGGAGGCACTAAGGAGAGACTGGGTCTTTCTCTGGCAGTCTGCTGCATGGAGAGTACCTCTACCTCAGTGCTGAGAAGGGCTACTCCCTTCTCCTAGCTCCCCAGGTTTGGTATTCTTATTAAACCAGTTAACACTGTTCAACGGTGACTGGCATCCACGTTGTCATTTATAAAATCATGAAATTGGCTTTCACATATTTAATTGTCCAGTGATCAGGTTAGAAGTTGTTAAAGTTGTTAATGAAGTTAATTGTTGAGTATATTTTAATTAAGAGGTTGCTATATTGTCCCCTGTTGTTTCCACATTGTCCAGTTAATGTTCACAAGTTCTTTTATATTAGAGTGGTTGATAATACCCTTTTAAGTATTATATCTAAGTTAGGTGGTTTTCAGAGACAGCAGACCCTCACAAGTGGCCCAAGGACTATTTTTACCATATAACCGTTATCCTGTCACTGAGCTCCACAGCAGCATGGAATTTTAATGAGGACTTCTCCTGCCATTTAACTAGATGACATCACTCTAAAGACTGTCCCCTAGCAGCAAGCGAACCATTGGCAGATGAATATTACCTCACTCCAGGACTCCACCAATCACCCTGCGCCTTAGGGGCTGGACAGTGGGTGGTTATGGGAGGGGCCAAGAGGGTATAAAATCCTCTGCAAGACATCCGCAGCTGCTTTTTGCCTCAGGTTAGCCATTGGTAAAGCCCAGCGCTGTGGTCTTCAGGCCTGCATCTCTGTACAAAGACTGAATTAAGATATTTTGCTTCGGATTAGCTGAAGCAAGCCCAGTGCTGCAGACCTCTGCCCTAGGTGAACAGCCATTTCGGCTCTAAGGGCCTCTAATCTCTGCATTCCCGGGTTGTTATTTTAATTAAGGAATTCGGACTTTGTATTTTTCCAAATTATTTTTCTTTTAATAAATTACTTTTCTTTTAATTAAAAACAAGACTTGTCCTTATTCCTGACATGTGGCGGTGTGCCCCATTATGGCAGAGACCCCCCAAGCGATTGCTTGGTATGATGATTCCCCTGGGGACATTGCCCAAGAGTTAACTACTTTCTCCTCCCCCTAAGCTATCCATCATTAAGTTGTACCCACCCCTGCGTTGTTGGTATCCACCCCTTGCACCCACCCCCTGTCCGTCACGCCTCCCTTCTGGAAACTCCCCCCTAACTTGTATCCTGATTTGTCCCTTCTGATCCTTACCCACATTGGTTGGTTTCACCCAATCCCGTTCCCTTATCCACACAATGTGTTCTTCGATTGGTTGTTTTGTAATCCCCCTGTAACCTATAAATACAAGTGGCCAGCCACCATTTTTTCTTTTTGTCCCTGGACCCCTTCGAGACAATAAAGCCTTGGAACTCCACACAAAAGCCTCTCCTGCCTCTTTGTCTTTGGCTGCTTGCTTCGCGCTCCGAGTCTTTCTCCACTGGCTGCAACAGCACTCCCCAGTGCTGCGGGTTTGCGAGGACACGCTCGGACTCTGCTGCGGTGGACGCCTCCGAACCTCTCAGCCCCTGACGGGGTCTACAAACCCACCGCCGCGACACTGACACACGTCAATTTCAGTATTGTAAAGCAAATGACCACTGCCTCTGTGAATGCTGATATCAAAAGGAATGGCAGAAGGCTCTTGTGAATCATACTGGAGAACAGCTTTTATGTTCTGGGTGTACTTACAGATAAACCAGTGTTCAGAAGGGACTGAATTCATTCATCCTCCTTCCATTGTCAGCAATCAGAGAACATTTGCAAGAACACTATCTCCAGGAAGAAACCTCCAATACTGTGAAACTCTTGGAACAATGAATGGATTTTTGAATCAGGGATCAGAGCATTCCCAGAAGAGGGAAGTCAGCCATCATGGTCTCATGAAGTTACTTTTTAGCTCTGCCAGCATAGCAAAGATGTAAATATTTTCTGTCTTTTCGCACATTGATGAAATGAAGATTTAAGATGATCAAGGCAATTTAAATGGTACCAGAGGATTTTGATTCTCTAATTACAAAGTGCAACTTCTTACAGAGTGCAGCTTCTAGGGTAGCTGCTTGGATACCTGTGACTGGCAACCCCATCCAGAGCCCAGAGAGAAACAAAAGAGCACCTGCATGTGTTCATTCCCTCTTTTCCAAGGAACCCAGCACACCATCCCTCCATGAACCCAGGGCAAAACACATAAGTTCCGTTATGCAGGTTGTCGGGTCTTAAAAAAACAGTAACACAGACTCTATGGATTGACATACAGGAAATAAAATATTATATATAAATATATATGAAAAACACCTAGGTCACCTAGAACACCTGTGAAAAGGCACCATCAGACAAATGGCAGCTGAGACAGGCAGGCAGAGGTGACGCGTCTGCACACGTTGTCTTGTACAGCTGAGTGAGCTCTGTCACAAAGATCTCTGATGACAGGTGGCAGCTGTTGTTGAACTTGTTGGCCTGGGCTCTCTCGATTCCTCCTGGGCATTCTCCTTTATTTTTACTCTAACTTTTGCTGTCCAAAAAAGAGTAAGTACTGGATTCTGCTGATAGTTCTTTGTCTCCCTGGGTCCTCCTGTAGAAACAGATTTCCAAGAAGACTTCTCAGATATGAGATAAAAGTACAGTTACCAACTGCATGGCAAGAGGTTTCTGCAGAGCACTGACAGTAGCTGTCCTGGCACTCCAGCACGATGCAAACGCTTCCTTGCCAATGGCAGCAATAAATAACTCAAGGGAAAAGCCAACTCACGTGTCTCTCTTCAGCAACTTATACATGACTATGTACCCAACTGCTGCTGCAAGCAACAGCACAGCCGAGACTCCTATAGACACTAGGATGTAGTTCTTGCTGAGCTTCCACTGTCCAGCAGTTTTGGCTTTTTGCCCAGGAGCTGACC